>JBCEWC010017318.1:0-12578 GCA_038996855.1 Solanum aculeatissimum
CTATATTCTACCGGACGACTCTTGAGATACTATTGAAGACTTGCTAGTGGTGAGCCCTCTTGTTCAAGGGCAATAGCTACCATCTATCTACTACTTTATTTTCATGTATTTACTTTCTATTGACTTGAGGGTGAGCCTCAAACTTGTCGAGGCCCCGCTAATCTATGTAGAGGCATTGTAGGATAAATCTATACTCTTGTACGTTTTGACTCGAATGTTGGATATTTGGCTATGTAATATGACACTATTTCGCTTGATTTATGATCATGTCCTATTGTTATGATATTGACTTGTATGATGGGTATTGTGAATGACTATGTGTTATATGTAAGCATGCTCGTCCCATTCCCGTTATTGTCCCCATTGCTTGAGTCCCAAGTCCCCGATCCCTTAGAGCTTGCTTGCTCTGTGTTTAGCTTCCGCATTCCCAAACCGATGATGAGTGTAATGATGCTATGATGGCTTGATCGAGGGTCTTCGAGTCCTCTTTTGCCGTGTCACATCTAGGCCCCCTATCCGGGTCGTGACACTGATTAGAGAAGAAGACCCTCCTTGAGCTCCTAGCTTCAAGCCCCAATCACAAGACTTGAAGAGAGTTTTAGGATTTGAATTCTAGATATTGAGTGTAAATAAGAGTGAATGAGTGTAAGTGTGAGTATCGTCTGATTTGAGGGCTTTAGGATAGGTATTAAGACCCTAAAACACCTTTCAAATAAACCATAATTATGAAAAGACCATTAATGAAGCTTTAAAAAGTTGTCAAGGGTCTCGCGGGAGGGCACCACGTGTCGTGTGAGGGCACATGGACCATATGGGTACTAGTAAGACAATCATCAAAAAAATGTCTTCGGGAAAAGGGTGTCTTCACTGAAGGCTTCACAGTCCGTACCAAAGCTCAACGGTCCGTAACAAGCTTTCGTACAAAGATCCAAGTTTTGAGATGGTGATTCCATACTTAGAAAAAATCCAGACCAACGTATCACAGGGCCCCAACATGAGTTGTGTGGGGTTACACAGACCGTACCAAAGCCTTTGGTGGGTGCGTTAGGCCACACAGTGACTTTTAAGCTAATGGTACCTACCACGAGCCACTTTCACGCCAGTGGTGAGAACCACGAGCCGTGAAGGTCTTAACGGAGGGTCATTTGGTGTTGAACTCCACCTTAAGCCACAACAAGCCATACATAAGGCCCAAACCCACCCCTAGGCGGATTTCACGGCTTGTGGAGGTAATCATGGGGTGTAACCTCGGTCAAAAACTTTTGGAAATCAATTTTCAAGCATTGTTAAGGTTTTCCAAAGTCTGGGTCCTTACATTATCTCCCCTTTGAGAAAATTTGTCCTCGAATAAGCTAGAACATGGCTTGACTTTGGCAAAAAAATATTCAACATGAAGAAACATTGCATAATTCATTAACTGAAAAAATCATAAAATCATCTAGACTCATGTCAAAACATCTTTTAAATTATTTTTGTGCACATGTATGCATGTCATGTCATGAAATATAAGAGTGAAAGAATTTGAGCCACTTAGAGTACGAAGAATCTAATGCCTTAGGCTTGAGTAGATTGGAAAATATAAGGGTATTGTGTTATCTTGTCCGACTCCACTTCCCAAGTAGCACTCTCCACATGTTGATTTATCCAAAGCACTTAACCGAAGCCATATCCTTGTCATGAAGACGCTTCACTTGCCTATCCAAAACTTCAACCGACACCTCTTCATAAATCAAGTTCTCCTCAACCACAACACCTTCCAAAGGCACAATCGAACTAGGATCACCAATCAACTTCCTTAACATGGATACATGGAACACCAACACCTTTTCAACATAATTAATACTTCATTAAAATCATGCTTCCATAATTCATAAAGAGTCATCATAGCTTTCATGAAATATCATATCATAAGAATAGTCCATTAACTTTGATTTCGTCATGGTGTGGTAGACATTCCCACCTTAACATCATCATCATAAACATTTAGGGTATTCATTACCCTCTTTATCATAACATCATCATAGCTTTGATACCACCATCATAGTCATAAAATATGCTTTTACATACTTGAAATCATAATTATAAAACTTCATAGCTTTATCATAAGAGTTAGGGCTAAGTTTGGGCTCAAGAATAATTAAGTCAAAATTATGCAATTGGATAGAATTCATAGAGTAAAACATGTATTAAAATCAATTTGGATAATTAGTAAAGGAGCCCACATCAAATCATTAAGCCCTAATCATGCATACTTCTAAATCATATACATCATGAAATTCATCATAATTCTTGCATAAGTAGTCTTAATAATCATGTAGGAATCATAATATATACATTAGGAATCATAGCTTAAAAACCCATAAGAAATCATCATGAAACTTTGAATATATTAAGGTTTTGGATTGAGCTTCATGGATGAAACTAATCTATGAATGAAGCCCTGCATACCTCAAGAAGAATCCCTAAGATTGAGATGATAAATCTAAAGAAAACCTTAGTAAACCCTCAGTTTTAGCTTCAATGGAACCCTTGGCTTAGAGAGAGAAATATTGGAAACCCTTAAGAGAACGATTTTAGAATTAGAGTAATTGAATGAGTTAGGAATAGTTCTTATAGGTACTAGGTCGGTTAGGGTAGTTAGGAAGACCAAAAGGACGTAGTTTAGGACTTAGGAGGATTGGAAAAGTCAAAAGGACCCTTCCTTAAAACTATCGAAGTCGCCCACAAGACCCCTCTTACGGGTCGTGGAATGACATATGGCTCATAGACAGTCTCGTAGACTAGGGTGTCACAAAAGTTTAGCTACTGGAATTCTCCATGAGTGCACTTATGACTCGTAGAAACTCATACGGATCGTAGACTCCTTCGTAACATGCTTCTTTCCTTAGATTAATTTTTGGTTTCTTAAGGCCCTTTCCATGATAACAGTCTACGAGTCATAGAATGTTCTACATCTCGTATGTTACTTCGTAAATAATTCTTGTGACCCCTTTAAATTTTCAATCTTTCCCTGGAAATTTCCATAAGGTCACCTACAACCTGTGCATTTCCATACAAATCATTAATGGGCTTGTATAGCTGAACCTTCAAGGATTTTCTGCCTTCTCACTTTCCTAAGTATTTAAACATAGGGGGTGTTACCATATCTCCCCCTTGGGATCATTCATCCTCGAATGAGATAAAATTATCTTGAATGGAGTAGAAATAGGGTCATCATCATTGCAAAATACAAAAATGTAACTTAATCATCATTTTCATAAAGTCATCAAACTCATGCATCAAATATCATTCAAAAATAGTTTTATGATCATGCATGCTTGGAACTTAGCAAGAATTATGCATTCATGAGAGTTTTGAAGGAATAGATAACATTAAGTACCTTAAGCTTGAGTAGAAGAAAAGACATAAGGGTATTGTTCCATCAAATCCGCCTCAGCCACCCGTATAGCACTTTCACTTTGTTGGTTTCTCTATAACACTTTGACGAATACAACTTCTTTGTTCCTCAACCTTTTCACTTGTCGATCCAAAATCTCAATTGGTACTTCTTCATAGGTCAGATTTTCTCAAATAGTTACATTTTCCAAATTAACAATAGCACTAGGATCACCCCATGCATTTCCTTAGCATAGAAACATGGAACACTGGATGAACCATAGCTAGTTCCGTGGGCAAATCTAGCTCATAAGCAACCTTTACAACCCTCTTCACTATCTTATAAGGTCCCACGTATTTAGAACTGAATTTGCCTTTCTTTCCAAAATGCATCACTCTTTTCATTGGGGAAACTTTTAAATATACCCAATCACCTTCATTAAATTCTATTTCTCTTCTTCTTATATTGGCATATGACTTTTGATGACTTTGGGCAACCCTCAATTTTTCTCTTATGAATTTCACCTTCTCGATAGCATCAATTACCAAGTTTGGTCTGATTAAGGACATCTACCCATTTCAAACCATCCTACCGGTGACTTACACCGTCAACCATATAATGTTTCAAATAGAGCCATACCAATACTTGAATGGAAACTATTATTGTACGAAAATTCAATAAGAGGTAGGTGATCATCCCAACTTCCTTTGAAATCAAGTACACAAGCTCTTAACATATCTTCCAATATTTGTATGGTCCTTTCGGCTTGTCCATCTATTTGAGGATGAAATGTGGTTCTACCAAGACCCTTTTGAAATAATTTCCAAAAATGAGAAGTAAATTGAGTACCTCTATCCGATATGATGGACAATGGCACTCTATGCAACTTTACCATCTCATGAATGTAGACCTTCGTATAATCTTCAGCACCATAAGAAGTCTTCACCGACAAAAAGTGGGTTGTTTTCGTTATTCTAACCACAATCACCCATATTGAGTTAAATTTCTTTCTAGTCTTTGTCAACCCGTAAAAAGTCCATATTCACTTCTTCCCATTCCAAGTAGGTAGTTCAATATCTTGGATGAAATTGTCGGGTCTTTGGTGTTCTACCTTTACTTGTTAATAATTGGCACATTCCATCACATACCTTGCTAAGTCCTTCCTCGTACCATTCCACCAATACACTTCTCTTAAGTCTCTATACATTTTGGTGGATCCCGGATGAATAGCATACTTGGAATTATAACCTTCATCAAGTATCTTCTCCCTTAGTCCTTCCACATCGGGCACACACAATCTCCCTTGACAACGCAATACTTCATATCCCCTTTGTGAAAAGATGTTTACCTTCTTATCAACCACCAACTTCTTTAACTCAACCAATGAAGGATCCATATCTTGCTTCAACTTAACTTCCTCATTCAAAAATGCTTTTGTCCCACTTGGTATCAATATTTCCACACTTCTCAAATTGTTCGACCTTACACCCAAATAATATAAATGGTGAAATTCTTTAACCAACTATTTATTACTGCTCTCCACATGTGCCATACTACCCATAGACACTCTACTCAACGTGTCGGCCACAATGTCTAGTTTACCGAGTGATAAATCACACTCATGTCATAATCTTTCATAAGTTCCAACCATCTTTGTTGCCTTAAATTTAGGTACCTTTGGCTATACACATATTGTAAGCTCTTATGGTTAGTAAATATATCAACATAGACTCTGTAGAGGTATTGTCGCCAAATCTTTAATGCAAAAACAACTGCCAACACCTCAAGATCATGTGTCGGGTAGTTCTTTTCATGCACCTTTAACTGTCTCAAAGCATAAGCAATGACCTTCCCGTGTTGCATCAATACACAACCCAAGCCTATTTGTGAGACATCACAATACACCACAAAACCTTCTGAACCTTTGGGTAATATCAAAATAAGAGTTGAGGTAAGATGATCCTTCAACAATTGGAAGCTTCTTTCACACTCTTCAGACCATTCAAAATGACCATACCGGGTTCTAAATGTTGTCTTTGTAATATCATCATTCTTCACCCTCAATTCATCATATATAGACCGAAGATCAATCTTAGAGAAATAGCTTGCACCTTGAAGTTGATCTAATAGGTCATCAATTCTTTGAAGTGGGTGCTTGTTTTTATGGTTACCTTATTCAATTACCTATAATCCACGCACATCCAAAGTGAACAATCCTTCTTTTTGACAAACAATATGGGAGCACCCCATGGTGGTACACTAGGCCTTATGAACCCTATATCAAGCAAGTCTTGTAACTGTTCCTTCAACTTTTTTAATTTCGCTGGGGCCATTCGGTAAGATGGTCTAGAGATAGGTTGGGTGTCAGGCAAAATATCAATACCAAAATCACTTTCCCTTATGGGAGGAAGTCCGGGTAAATCATCAAAAAGGACATCAGGAAACTCATTTACTATAGGATCAAATCAAGAGGGGGAACGTGGGACTCAATATCCATGACTCGAACGACAAGATATAGACCTCTTTTAGAAATCATTCTCATGGCGTTCATATAAGAGACAAACTTCCCTTTGAACATAGAATTAGTTCCCTTCCAATCAAAAATAGGCTCATTAGGTACTTGGAAGGTGACCTTGTGAGTCCTAATATCGATAGAAGCATAGGATGCATGCAACCAATCCATGCCAAGAATAATATCAAAATCGGTCAAATCAAGCTCAACTAGATCACATGGGAAGACTTTATGCAAGACCGACACGGGATATTTTCTATAGACTTTCTTAGCTAGAATTGACTCTCCAATAAGAGTAAAAATAGAATAAGGCTCTAGCAACACTTCCAGAAGCACATCAAATTTCATAGAGACATAAGAAGTAACAAAAGACATATTGGCATCAGGGTCAAGCAAGACATACATATCATGATCAAAGACTTTTAACATACCGGTAACCATATCGAGAGCTTCCTCAACTTCTTGCCTAGCATGTAAAGCACAGAATTGATTACCACAGAGACCATCACCTTAAGCTTGGGCACCTTATTGTACTTGCCTTTTTTGAGCCACTTGACCTTGTAGATGACCTCTCTTACTTTTGTTAGCAGCATAGGGATAATCAGCAATCTTGTGTCCTACCTTTCCAAAACCAAAACATGCATTGGTACCCCATAAGCATTCACCAACATGGTTCCTCTCACATTTAGGGCACCTAGAAGGATTGGCACCACCTCTTACAATATCTTCTTGAGCTTTAGGATTGGCCCCTTTTTATTTGTCAAACATTTGAGTATCACCCTTTGAAGACCCTTGGCCTTGATGGAATCGACCACTACCAGATTTAGCAAAGGAGAACCCTTCATCATGGTGAGCTCTTTTGGACTCTCTTGATCTCATCTTTTGTAGTTTCTCACTCTCCACTGTTCAGTGTATGTCATGAGCCTAGAGATATCCATTTCCTTAACAAGTATGGCAGCCTTGCATTCCATCTTTACTAAATCGGATACCCCTAAAATGAACTTGTTCATACGATCACTTGAATCAGCTACCAAAGAAGGATCAAACTTGGATAACTTTATGAAATTGAGGGCATATTTCCTCACACTCATACCCCCTGCCTCCAACTCATGAACTCCATCACCTTAGCTTTCTGCAATTCAACAGGAAAGAAACAATCCAGGAAAGCAGTTTTGAACATCTCCCAGTCAACAACTCCTTCATCAACCCTTTCAGACTTCCATTGGGTGTGTCACACTTGAGCCACACCTCTAAGTTGGTATGCCACTAAGCCGACCATCTCCTTAAAGAGACCCTCATGATCTCCACTATGTTGTAAGTTTCATCAACAAGCTCTTGTGGATCCTCATCCACCTTTGAACCATGGAACTCAGGGGGATTCATTCTAGCAAAATCTCTTATCCTCAAAGCCAAAGTGGGAGCCTTAGGAAAATTAACTATCTGGGCCAACAACATAATCGGGGTCCTAAGTTCATCATTAGATATTGGGTCTGCCTGAGGGACTTGAGGAACTTGTGGAGTAGGAGGGACTTGATTTGCATTGGTATTGTTTCCCCTTGGCAATGAAGCATGTCGTGGAGCCATTTCTAAAATCTCCAAGAGACAATCGTTAGGTCACAAAAGCTTTGAAGGCAAGACATAGAGTACAAATAAAGAAGTGAAGTCTTTTTCCTAAAATGCCCAATGAATAAGACTTTACTTGACGTGGCATGTTGGACTCCCTAGGATGCTTTCAAACCTTGGGCTCTAATACCACTTTTGTCACGATCCGAACCTAGGACCTAGTCGTGACATGGTGAATGTGACACTCGAAGGTATCCCATCCAAGCCTCATGTTCATATCACAAGAATCATAACATAAAATAAGCATGCATATGAGAATAAGCAAGCGAAAGTACATAAAACATAAACTTCATAGTTCCCATAGGAAACATACATCCAATCCATAGTTCAAAACATGCCTTTACATCATATCATAGATCTTGGCGAGGATTAGCACATAGTTCACTAGCTTACCCTCAAGATGTACATCAAAGAAAAATAGAAGGTAAAGTCTCAAGGTAAAGGAAAACATCATAGGGCTCGTTCCCAGAGTATGGGAACTCACCAAAAACTCTTTAATACTCAGTGTATGGAACTAGCCACAAAATGGAATAGCCTCCTCATCATTAATCCATACATGATTTGGGTCACGTAGATAAAGAAGCATGTATTAGTACATAGAATGCACTAAGTATGTAGGTATTCCATGAAGAAAAAGGGCATCATAATAATAGCAATATGCATAATCATCATCAATAGAATAGGGTACAATATGCATGAGCATGCATGCTTAAAATCATATGAGGAATCATCATAAAAATCCATAAGACATCATTGCATAATCTCTATGTTCACTCTCATCGAGTTAAGAGGAGTCTACTTTGCCAAGGTAAACTCTATTCTCACCTTATAGGCTCTATCCTAGCATGATGAGAACCGCCATTTTGACCCCACCCTTTAGGCTCTATCCTAGAACGGTAAGTGTCCATTAAAAGCTATATGGATCCATTATCACACCTTTAAGGTATAAAATCATGAATATCATTCCTATGATGGCACATAGTTATGGAACTATGGTATCTACCAAAGCCCTCTCGGTGCTAAGTCATATCCCACGGAAGACTTTAAATCATGCATATATATATAGTTTTCAACATAATTAATACTTCATTAAAATCATACTTTCATAATTCATAAAGAGTCATCATAGCTTTCATGAAATATCATATCATAAGAATAGTCCATTAACTTTGCTTTTGTCATGGTGTGGGTAGACATTCCCACCCTAACATCATCATCATAAACATTTAGGGTTTTCATTACGCTCTTTATCATAACATCATCATAACTTTGATACCACCATCATGGTCATATAACATGCTTTTACATACTTGAAATCATAATTATGAAACTTCATAGCTTTATCATTGGAGATTAGCGTTAAGTGTGGGCTCAGCAATAATTGAGTCATAATTATGCAATTGGATAGAATTCATAGAGTAAAACATGTATTAAAATCAATTTGGATCATTAGTAAAGGAACCCACATCAAATCATTAAGCCCTAATCACGCATACTTTGAAATCATATATTTTCACTTGAAAATCATATACATCATGAAAACTATTTTTGTAGGCAAACTCGATAAGTGGAAGATGATCATCCCAATTTCCCTTGAATTCCAACACACAAGCCCTCAACATGTCCTCCAAAGTTTGAGTTATCCTTTTGGCTTGCCCATCAGTTTGAGGAGGAATAGGGGTACTTAACTTTACTTTAGTGTCAAGCCCTTTTTGGAAAGATCTTCAAAAGTGATAAGTAAATTGGGTACCATGATCCGATATAATACACATAGGCATGACATGCAACCTAACCAACTCTCGAATATAAAACCTTGCATAATCTTCGGCATTGAAAGTAGTCTTGACATGTAAGAATGAGTCGATTTGGTCATCTTATAAATAATAACCCAAATAGAATAAAATTGCTTTTGGGTACAAGGTAAACCAATTATGAAGTCCATATTCACATCTTCCCACTTCCAAGTAGGGATCTCAATATCTTGAGCCAAACCACTGGGTCTTTGATGTTTCACCTTTACTTGTTGACAATTAGGACACTCGAGTACGAGCTTGGTTATGTCTTTCTTCATACCTTGCCACCAATACACCTTCCTCAAATCATGATATATCTTAGTGGATCCCATATGCATAGAATAATAAGAGTTGTGGGCTTCACTCATGATCACCGCTCTAAGACCATCAATATTTGGAATACGGAACCGATCTGGATACCAAAGCACACCATCTCCCCCTTGGGAGAAAATCTCAACCTTCTTTTTGGAAACCAACTTCTTCAACTCTACCGAAGATGAATCCAAGTCTTTTTTTGCCTTGACATCAACCACCACAGAAGACTCATCCCCATTTTGAACATGAATACCACCATCATTATAGTCAGTCATTCTAATACCCAATCTAGCCAAACGATGAACATCCTTTACTAATTCTTTCTTCCCTTCATCAACATGGGCAAACTACCCAAAGATAGCCTACTAAGAGCATCGGCTAAACCATTTGCCTTGTCAAGATGATACTGAACACTCATGTTATAATCCTTAAGTAGCTCCAACCATCTTCATTGCCTTAAATTAAGATCTCTTTGAGTGAACACATATTGAAAACTATTATGATTGGTGAAAACATCAACATGAACCCCATATAAGTAATGCCTCCAAATCTTCAAAGCAAATACCATAGCCGCCAAGATTGTGAGTCGGGTAATTTTGTTCATATACTTTCAATTTTCTTGAAGCATAAGATATCACCTTACCATGCTTCATGAGCACAAAACCCAACCCAATTTGAGAAGCATCACAATACACCATAAACCCATCTAAGCTACGCGGTATAGTCAAAATAGGAGCCAATATAAGCGGATCCTTTAGAGTCTGAAAACTCTTCTCACACTCATTCGACCATACAAACTTAGCCTTATTTTGAGTCAACTTAGTTAATGGAGATGAAATGGATGAGAAACCTTCTACAAATCTTCGATAGAAACTGGCCCACCCAAGGAAACTCTAAATATCTGAAGGATTTAATAGGCCAATTCTTCACAGCCTCAGTCTTTTTTGGGTCAACCTTGATGCCATCACCAGATACCACATGGCCAAGAAAAGTCACTTCTCCCAGCCAAAACTCACATTTACTAAACTTGGCAAACAATTGCTTCTGCCTCACGGTCAGAAGAACCAACCTTAAGTGATTCATATGCTCTTGCTCACTTCAAGAGTAAATTAGAATATCATCAATGAAGAAAACCACAAAACTATTAAGGAATGACTTGAACACCCAATTTATAAGATCCATAAACACCGCTAGAGCATTAGTCAAACCAAACAACATCACCATAAATTCAAATTTCCCATATCTAGTCTGGAAAGCAGTTTTAGGAATATCACACTCTCTTACTTTCAACTGATGGTAACCAGAACGGAGGTCAATCTTTGAGAAATAAGTGGCTCCTTGAAGTTGATCAAACAAGTTGTCAATCCTCGGTAATGGGTACTTATTCTTGATGGTTACTTTATTCAATTATCGATAGTCAATACACATCTAAAGTGATCCATTCTTCTTTCTTACAAATAACACAGGAGCACCCCCAAAGTGATATACTCAGCCTAATAAAACCCTTCTCCAATAGATCCTTAAATTGGTCCTTTACTTCTTTAATTCAGTTGGTGCCATACGATAAGAAGGAATGGAAATAGGCTGAGTATCCAAAAGGAAAGTCTACTTCCCTTCCGAGAGGAATACATAGCAAATCCTCGAGGAAAATATCTAGAAACTCATTAACCATAGAAATCGACTCAAGAGTAGGTGACTCATATTTCACATATCTAACCCTCACAATATGATAAATATACCCTTTAGAAACCAACTTACGGGCTTTGAGATAGGAAATAAACCAAACTTTAAAGGCGGAATCACTACACTCCCATTCCAAAACAGACTCATTCAGAAACTAAAATTTAACATTTTAAATTCTACTATCAATAGAGGCACATGAAACATGCAACCAATCCATCCCAAGAATAATATCAAAGTCAAACATCTCAAGTTCTACAAGGTCACAAGGAAGAACTTTGTGTAAGACAAAAACAGGACAACCTCAATAAACTCTTTGGGCAACAGTAGACTTGCCCATGGTAGTATAAACTTAGAAAGGCTCCCTCAAAATTTCAGGACTCAAACTAAACTTAACTGCCAAAAAAGGAGTCACAAAAGATAAATTTGCACTCGGATCAAGCAAAGCATAAACATTAAAATTAAAGACTTTTAACATACTAGTCACCATATCCAGAATCTTTTCTACTTCCTGTCAAGCATACAAGGCATAGAACTTGTTGCCCCTGTGATTACCATTTTGTTGGACCCTCAGTTTGACTTGATCACACTATGCTTCCTGACCTTTCTTTGGTGTTTATGGGCAATAAGAAAGCTTGTGGCCCATCTCACAACATCCAAAGCAAGAACGCGAACCCCACCAGCACTTACCGGGGTGATTCTTTCCATACTTATCACATCGAGGAGGTAGTAGTCCACCTCCAACCTGTGCCTTTGGAGGAGGCACCGTAATATTGGCAGACCTTGAATTTGAACCTTGTGTAACAACTCGAAATTTTTTGAAATATCCTTATGGTGGGCCTTATATGATGTACTACTGGTCATGGTTAAGTTTTGGTAGCCACAGGTTGAGTTTAAGTGGCCGAACGCAAAACGGGCTAGTTGGTGGCCTAGAGGGACAGTTTTGGCAGTGTACTTTAAATGGTCACAACATTTTATGTGGGTCAAACCATGTGGGATACTATATATAAAATTGAATATCTTTGGGTTAGCTTCTCAACTCAACTATTTTCACTCGATTCGGAGTTTGGATGAGGGAGATATAGTCCAAACAGTGAGACTGTCTAAAATTTGAAAGACATTGGAGATAGGCTCAGAAACGTGGCTAAGGCCAAGGACACGGACCGTAAAACTTTGCACGGTCCGTGTGGGGTGTCTTCCAATGCTCCAGTGAGCCAGGGGTGGCCAGGAACCACCCCTAAGACAAGTGTAGGACCACGAGACCTTGGACGGCTCGTTT
>JBCEWC010017319.1:0-12577 GCA_038996855.1 Solanum aculeatissimum
CCCTCTGGGCCCCAAAATGATCCGTTTTGCGTTCGGCCACTTAAACTCAACCCGTGGCTACCAAAACTCAATCATGATTAATAGTACATCATATAACGCAAACCATAAGGAGTTTTCAAAAACATTTCGGGTTGTTACACTGAGTTCCCTACTTTCTTGAGTTGAGCTATTTTGAGTTGATGTTATTCTACCTTTACGTGTTTCATTCTGCCATTTTACATACTTGTACATTCCACATACTGACGTCCATTTGGGCCTACATCTTTTCATGATACAGAGACAGGTACTAGTGGTCATCAATAGGCATTCCGTTGGGGACCTATTTATATTCAGTTGATTGGTGAGTCCTCCCATACTTTCAGAGGATACTATGTTTCTTTGTAGCTTTGAGTTTAGACTTATTTCATTTTATTTTGAGGTAGCCATGGACCTGTCATTGCCACCACTTAGTCAGATGTTTAGAGGTTTCATCGACCAGACTGTCAAGTTATGATTGGATGTTATTTTTGATTAGTCTCTTTCACACTAGTCTTACTTAGTTGATGGATAGATTGTTTGGCTTTTGACCTCAATTATCATATTATCATTTTATTTCGTTGAGTATTCTTTATTATTGATGTCTTTCGCTATTAGAATGTGATTGAACGAATGTGATGAGGTCGAGTGGTTCGCTCGGGGGCTAGCGATAGTGTCTGAGTTCCGGCCACGCCAAGGGTGCCCTCCCGGGGCGTGACATTTCTATCATGTCCACTGCTAGAGTAAATATCCTCACTTCCTAAGTAATTTTTATTGCTAACCAAGAATGCTTTGTTGTCACTCCTCTTGACCAAGATTTAATGTACATTTCACTAAGTTTGTACTTAAGCTCTTGACTTTTCATAATCTAAGTTTGGGCCTAAACGTCTCATAAATAAATAAAAATTTGCAGCTTGCAAATACCTGATAAAAAAATAGTTAGCAACAGAGGAAAATATGTAGTTGTCAATATACTAAACTCCAGTTGATATACTTTTAGCATTCTATTAAACATAGAAATATATGATCTTCTTTAGTTCCTTGAATCAAAAGAACGATTTTGTCAATTAAAGTATCATCTTTTAGCTCAATAGGTAGCAAAATAATGATAGTTAACTGAGAAAAAATAGAAATGGTAGGCAATGGTTCATGCAAAGTGCCATTACAAATATCAATTTCAATTACATAAGAGAAATGAAAGAAACTTTATGGGCCTCCTAACTCTTTATATTTTACGAGATATAGTAAGTTGACCCTTTTATGAATTCATACGAAAATTTAGTCGATAGAAATTATTTGGACTTGACTTGATGTAAATGATCCCTTATGACCCTAAACCACAATATCAAATAAACTTTAAATACTTAGGAATTGATCCTAATATAATATATATATATATATATATATATATATATATATAATTATAAGTCATTGGATTACCTAATTTTTTTATAAAATCTTATATCATAACTCAATCGGTAAGGGAGTTTTTTAACTCAACTTTGTATTAAGAGTTCCTTATGACCTTAGTTCATCTTTGAATCTATTATCACACTAAATAATTGACCTTACACATGTGCTCAATCAAGAATCATCGGGTAAATTATATACGCATAGAAAGGATGGCTTGATCTTAGCTTTAAAAAAATTTGAGTGTTACAGTCTTCCTTTTTTTCTTAAACACCATGTCACATAAAATAGGACGGAGGAAGTATGAGATAAAGTTAGTAAAATATTCAAATTAAACAAATATGAGAAAAATAATTATCAAATAATTTAATCTCATCAACATCAATTTGATTTTCAAATGCTCAGATGATTGAAATTTGAAGATAGTTTGATCAAAATCTTGATTATTTACTTTCTCTACGATTGTTCTATGAGTGCACATTAGCTTCAGTTTATGATTATTTGTTTAGAATTTAAATTTATTTGGTCCAACAATAACTAAAACTCTTTTTTCAATAAATTAGTAATCAGATATCTTTAGCATTTATATATATGATAATAATAGAAGTCCAATTAAAACTCTTTTGTGCGTTAACTTTCATTTTTAATATTTTATTTTTTATTGTTATCTACATATCTATGTATCTGCCGCTTTAGTGCTCTAATGCAATAAAAATCTAATTAAAACTCTTTAATTTGTTAGCTATTATTTTAAGTAATATATTTTTAATGCTTTAATTTTTAATTAGAGTTTTTTTATTATACTCTTTAGGTCTGTTGCTCTAATGTTTGAATGCTCATTCGTGAATTTATCATCAGAAAAATAATGTTTTCAACTTTCAGTTAAATTTGAAGCATATAATTTTTTTAGGTTATGTATTTAGGCTATCATACATAATGATTCTTTCCCAGTATACGTATCTTGTTAATTATTTATAGATAAGAGCTCAACTATTGTATAAAATTTATTTTGTAATATTTGAAATTGATAAGTTTATGAAATAGTAAAACTTCATTTAGAACTCTTTAGCCACTTTCAACGAAAAATGTGAAATTAAAAAAAAAATTAATTAAATTTTTTTATTACAAAGTATATTAGTTTTGTTTTAAAATTATCAGATAACTTTTCAATAGTTTGCCACTTTGTTTAATCACATTGCAAACTATTATTTTTTATAACAAAGTAAACACGTGATATGTATTAATAATACATTATATAATTTAAAATAATTATAATTTGTAGCCATAGTTAGGATTTTGTTGCTATTTTCTCTCTTATCTCCCCCTCTATCCCTCGCCTCACTCCTCTCTCTATACAATCTCGCTTGTCTCTCTCTTCTCATTGTCATCTCTCCCTCGCCTCTTTTCTCTCTCTGTGCCCTCTCTCGCTTCTTTCTACTTCCTTTCTATTCATACAAATTATAATAATTAATTATATAAATATATATGTCAACAGTAGTTTATACAAATACAAATGACAAATATCAATTATACATATGTTCTTTGGTGATACAAAATATGAATACATATGTATTCAAATACAAATTGTATTCGAATACAAATTGTATTTGTTGATTCTATTTATTCATTTATACTATTCGGATACAAATTGTATTTGTTATTATCATTGTATTCATTGATACATATATATATTAACTACATATATACTATTATCCAACATATATACAAATATAATCATTGATATATATATACATAATAGTTATATATATATAGATAGATATATAATTATCCATCAGATATACAAATATAATTTGTTTGTCTCTCTCCTCTCTCTCCCCCCTCCTCCCTCTCTCCCCTTTTTCTCCTCCCTCTCCCAGTTTCCTTCACTTCTCTCCTCCCTATAACATGTAGCTACAAATCGTAATTAGCAAATTATAGTTATTTTTGCCTCATTATATTTCAAAAGTTTGCTCTTTTTAAAAAATCCTCTCAATATAATCTTTCTTAGAATATTGATTAAATTTTACAAAATATAAATTTAAAGGCAAATTTTACAGAATGGTGGTTAGACCGTATCTACTATATGGAATGGAGTGCTAACCAATAAAAAACTCACATGTTCAGAAGATGCAGGTCGTGAAAATAAGGATATGTTGAGATGAATGTATGGACATACCGAGGGGGGGATAATATTAAGAATGAGATCATTTCGGGGAAGTTAAAGGTGACATCTGTGGCAGACAAAATGAGAGAAGCAAGACTGCGATGGTTTGCGCATGTGCAGAGAAAAAGTGTTGAAGCTCCTGTTAGGAGGTGCAAGAGCATGGATTTAGGGGTAATGCAGAGGGATAGGGGTAGATAAAAAAAGTATTATGGGGAGGTCATTAGACAGGATATGGTGTAGTTTCGTATCACTGATGAGATTACCTTAGATAGAAATAAGTGTAAGTCGCGTATTAGGGTAGAAGGTTAGAAGGCTAGTAGGGGTAGGATGATGTCGGGCCTTGTGTTATAGTAGGTTAGTAGTCGTGTCGTTATATATTGTGTTGTGATTGTCCGTAATTTATTTTATTACTTTTATATATATCTCTATCTATTTTCGTTGTAGTCCATTCTAGTCGTTTCATATCTAGTATTTTCTGCTTTTGAGGATGATTTTTTGTAGATGAGGGTCTTTCGGAAATATCTCTAACTCTATGATGTAGTGATAAGGTCTGCGTATATTTTTTCCTCCCCCAAACCTCACTTGTAGGATTTTCACTGGGTATGTTATTATTATTTAACACGAAATATTTCCTTAAATGCTCATAATGTTAGACTAGATATAAAAAACTTTAAAGTTTTTACATAACTTGAAATTCAACGACTCCAAAATTTGTTCATAGAGTTAAAATCAACATACTTTAAGGGTCCAAAATATTTCATGGAAGTTAAACTGTTATAAATTCAATTTAAATTTTTTTTTATTTCAATTATATATATTTGACTCCATGACAAGTTTTATAACAAGGCTTGTGCCCGCAAGACATACTCTTTGAGCGAAATAATTTCTTTCACATTATTTTACATAACTTTTTTGCTCATAATATCTATTTAAAACTTATATACTTGATCATTATTTTTATTTATATTACGTATTTCGATATAATTTAATTTGTATTATGTATTTTAAACATCATAAAAAATCCTACTACACTGCCATTTGTAGAAGTAAAACTTATTTCACTCACTAAACCTAATTTAAAACACATCCTCTTATCATAATTTCATCAATGATACATAGTTTAAACTTATCATTATTTTTCTTGTGGTACCTATTTAAAACATTGAACATTAGAAATTTTGAAAAACGCTCTAAAAAAGAAACCCTAAACCCTAGTTGTTGATATATTGTTGTCCGCTCTATGTCCTTGTCGGCCGTTGGCCAGCCCCCGACAGGGGTTGGTCAGCATCATAAATCGTATGCGAGTGCTCTCAAAGCTCAAGAAGTCCAAAAGGCTAGTGTTCTGAAGCCGATCTCGTATTTGCATGGTGAACCTATTGTAATATGGGATCAAGAGGAAGTGGATCAGATGATCATACATGAAAGTCTCCAATATGCTGTGATAGGGAAGTTCTCATATGGATGGCCTGATATACAGGAATTACGGAAGCTAATCCCTAAGCAATGCGAGATGAAGGGTGACTGTAAAATTGGGTTACTTAGTAATAGGTACATCCTTATTAGGGCCTCGCTTCTGGAATATTATGTTTATTTACTGTCTAAGCCTGCTTTCTACATTACCCATAACCAGTCTTCTTACCCCATGAGAACACTGAAGTGGGATCTAATGTTCAATCCGGAGGAGGAGACATCGACTACGATAGCATGAATCTCTTTCCCTTCTCTACCCCCTAATTATTTTTGGCGAAGAGGCCTTATTCTCGTTAGCAGCAGCAGTGGGAAAACCTCTTCAAGTTGATATGGCTACCAAAAATAAGACCAGAACAAGTTGTGCAAGAGTTAAGGTGAAAGTAGATCTACTTGGATAATTCCCTAAAAAGGTCAAAATTGGAATCAGGAAAGCAGATGGGAATGAGGTGGAGAAGTGGATCCAGATCCTCTATGATTATAAGCCGAAATACTGTAGAACTTGCATGCTGTAAGGTCATGATGAAGATGAATGCTATGTTAATCACCCAGAATTATTCAAAAAGAATGACCTAAAGGTGGAAAATAAGGAGCAAATGATAGGGAAAAGAAAATCAAAGATTACAGAGAAGGTGGCAGAAGGGCAACAAGTAGAGAAGGTTGATCAAGACTTTGTGGAACAAAAAAGAAAAGGGGGCTGGAAGAATCAACCGTAGAAGGTATTGAAAACAAAGATCCAAACTCAAAATCAATTTGCCAACTTGGCAAATAAGGAGGAAGAGGATAAAGATGTAGGACTGGTACAAGATAATGCTGACAAAGGAAAACAAGACTTAGGCCAGACAATGAAAGACTAGGTAGAAAAAACCTTCAACAAAGATGCAGCAGCACGAGAGGAGAATATTGACAAAGGGAAGGAAATAGTAGTTTATTGTGGAGGGAGGGATAAAGACCCAGGTGGTAAGAACTTGGGGACAACTAGAGTAAGAGGGGTGCCTAATACTAGTCTCCAAGGGGACACAGATGACACTGCTGCAGATGGAAGACAGGATGGTCGAGAGCAAAAGGTGATAACAGACCCAACAACTGACATAGAAAATCTGTCTGACAATGGCTCTCAATGTAGCAAGAATACAGAGGATGAGGAAGGACTGGACTATAATATTATAGTCGTGAGTAAAGTTGGGGACCTGTCTCCCAGGCATACAAACAGTCTAAAGGCCAAGAAAGGGAAATCCCGTATACCCCTTCAAGTCAAGACAAAGAGTAGTAAGAGTAGGGCTCTGAGTTGTGAACAATGATAGATAAGGCCTGTTTTTGGAATATTAGATCTGTTAACACTCAAAATGTATTTGGAAGGCTAATGGATCTAAATAGAAGACATCATTACTCTTTTATCGCTCTGATGGAACCCTTTCAGGACCCAGAGGAGATTCAACACTATAGAAGACTGCTAATATTCTGGATGGATGAATGGAGCGGGTAGCTTCTCAAAAACTCTAATCACCACATTACAATGAAATTTAGCATAGGGAGTCAAGATTTTGTCATCTCTTCAATCTATGCTAGATGTAATGAAGTAGATAGACTTGAATTATAAGAGGATTTAGAACAATTAGACATTGGTGACTGTCCTTGGATGGTAGGCGGAGACTTCAATGTCATTCTAAATGAAGAAGAAAAGTTAGGGGGATTGGTTTTCACACAACAAGAGGTGATTGATTTTGCTCAGTGGATAAATAGTTGTGCGGTGTTTGCTGTTCCTTTTACAGGTAGAAAATATACTTGGTGGAATGGTAGAATCAATGAAGCATGCATTTTCAAAAGGTTAGATAGGGTGTTGGTGAATAGGGAGTTTATGGAACTGGTTCCAGGGGTAGAAGTCCAACATCTAGTCTGACAGGGATAAGATCATGCCCCTTTACAGGTGAACTGCAAGCTAGACGACAGAGTCCTGACCAAGACCTTCAGATTCCTTAACTTTTGGTGTAGTAACAAGCATTTCATGGTTGTGGTAGAAGAAAATTGGAAGGTAGATTTCACAGGGAATCCTTTTTTGGAGCTACATGCAAAGATGAAAAGAGTGAAAAGAGCTTTGGCTTTGTGGAGTAAAGAAGAGTTTGGCAATATCTTCCAGAAGGTTGCTACTCTGGAAGACATTATAAAGGTAAAGGAGGCCCAAGTTGAGATTGAACCATCTCCAGAGAATAAAATGCAACTGCACAAGGTGGAGGTTGATTTGAGAAGATACATCACTCGTACCAACCTTGTGCTAATCCCTAAAAAGGAACTGACTAGAACATTCTCATATCTTCGACCTATCATCCTCAGTAACTTTGTTAACAAAATTATCTCGAGGGTGATACATGAAAGAGTGGCCCAAATTCTCCCAAAGATAATTTCCCCAAATCAATCTGATTTTGTGAAGGGGAGAAGTATCACTGAAAATGTATTGTTAGCTCAAGAAATCATTAGGGATATTAATAAGAGAAAAAAACACACTAATGTGGTTGTGAAACTTGACATGGCTAAGGCATACGACATGGTTTCATGGATATACCTTACCAAGGTGTTAAGGAAGTTTAGCTTTTCTGAAGTAATCATTGATATAGTGGGGAGGTTGGTGTCAAACAATTGTTATTCTTTGGTAGTAAATGGGCAGACATATGGCTTATTCCAATCCACAAGAGGTTTGAAACAAGGGGATCCTCTATCCCCAACCTTATTCATTATAGCTGCAGAAGTCCTATCAAGAAGCCTCAACAATCTATATCGGTATGAAGAGTATATTAGCTATGGATTGCCTAAGTGGAGTCTTGGGATCAATCACCTATCATATGCAGATGACATCATCCTGTTCAGATCTAGAGATAGATACTCCATTAAGCTGATGAAAAAGGTATTAAGAAACTATGAACAGATATCGGGGCAGATGATTAACATGGCCAAGAGTTTTTTCTATTTGCATGAGAAGACTCAACAGATTTTCTCCATTAGACTGAGAAAGTTGATGGGAATAAGACAAGGGGATTTCCCCCTAACTTATCTAGGGTATCCTGTATATTATGGAAGACAGAAGAGCCTGTATTTTGAGGGCATCACGAGGAAGATCTCAAGGAGGATTCCCTCTTGGCAGAATAGGTATTTATCCTTTGGGGGGAATATATCTTAATAAATCATGTTCTTCAGTCAATGCCAGTTTATCTCTTGATAGCTATCACACCTCCCAAAGGAGTTATAAGAAAGATTCACCAAAATCTTGCTAAGTTCTTTTGGGGTAACTCGTCTGTGGAGAGAAGAAAGCACTGGGTCTCTTGGGAGGATATGTGTTTCCCAAAAGATGAAGGGGGATTGGGTTTTAGATCTCTATTTGATATCAGCAAGACATTGACTGCCAAACTGTGGTGGAATTTCAGAACCTCTATTGCCACTCCCTGGGGTGTTTACATAGGCAACAGGTACTGCAAGAAGCAGCACCCTATTTTTGTGACAAGTACTGGAGTTTCTCAGGTATGGTGAAACATGCAGAGAATCAGAGAAGAAATTAAACCCTACATTTGGTGGCAATTAAGGGTTGGAAACTCTAGCTTCTGGTTTGATAACTGGACCAAGTTGGGTGCCCTTTATTACATACAAGGTGATCAGGCTAAAGAGGAGGAGGTGGAGGTCCAGAAATTCATAGAAGGCAATACTTGGAAAGAAAGGGAGCTAGGGGAGATATTATCACCAGATATGGCAGATAATATCATTAGTGGTATCAAGTCTTACAATATGGGTGATACCGATAAAGTATGGTGGACAACAAACACAAATTGCCTTTTTTTCTATCAAAACTGCATATCAAGTTATCAGGCATAAAAAGGAGAAGGTGAATTGGCATGATAATGTTTGGATAAGAAGACTGCCCTATAAAATCTCTTTCTTTCTTTGGAGAGTGATTAAAGGGAGAGTACCTACTGATGATAATCTCAAGAGATGCAGAATTCCCATTGTCTCAAAGTGTTACTGCTGTGAAAGGGGCAGAGAGGAGACAATAGATCATGTTTTTATAATAGCCCCCATAGCCCAAAAGTTATGGAGGCATTTTCTCTCCTGTGTAGGTTATAGGGTGGAAGGTCGGAATCTAACCACAACTATCTTTGATTGGTGGAACTATGTAGAAAGCCTAAGTACAAATCAATCCTCAAAGCTATACCAACTATACTAATCTGGGAGCTCTGAAAGGGGAGAAATCAAATAAGACATGGGAAAAAGGTGACCTTCATCAGCCTTGTTTCTCACTGCAACAAGGTAATCTATCAGTTGATGAAGGTGAGCTTTCCAGGGTGGAAAGATATTCCGCGAAGGTAGATGGATAGCCTAGACAAGATGCAAACCCACATGCAAAAACTATATTGGAAAACAGTTAGTTGAAGGAGGCTTAGAGAAGGGTGGATCAAGTGTAATACTAATGGAGCCTGCAAGGGGAATCCAGGAAGAAGCTCATATGGTTACTGCATTCGAGACTACCAAGGTTACTTAATCTATGCTGAAGGAGATTGCATAGAGGAGACGACTAACATGGTTGCAAAAGCTACAACAACCCTAATGGCTTTACGCTATTGTAAGACAAGGGGGCTGACTCACATCCTCATGGAAACAGACTCCCTTGGAATACAAAAGATACTAGAAAATGAGTGGAGGATCCCATGGGAACTGGTAGAAGTAGTGGAAGAGATCCATTCCCTAGCGGATGGGTTGCAGTTACAGGTGCAACACTTCTACAGAGTGGCGAATCAGCTAGCAGACCATATAGTAATACATGAAGGAAGTAAACAACAGTACAAGTCATTCCATCAATTGCTTAGTAATGCGAAGAAGATTCTAAATACAAATAAGCAGCAAATTCCATCATTGAGAATTAAAGCAAGAAGATTTACAGACAAGTTTAATCATGTACAGGCTTAGAAGAAGGACCATGGCTTGGCATAACAAACATATTTACACAATGGTCTGTGGTCGGGAACATAAAATAATGTACGAGCAACTACGACCTAAGACTACACTATATCAACACCCAAAAATAGCAAAACCCAGCAAAAAAGAAAGTCACACCATACTGGAGTTTTGCACAGGCATTCACAGATTATTGATGCCACCACATGAGCAACCTATTTTCTCCATCGGATGGCCTGAAAGACATAGAACTCAGCAGAGAGACGAGACGAAAAATGTAGCGGATGACAAAAGGGCTTACATACACTGGAACGCGGTATGGAGGGAGCCTGAGACCTTCAAACAAAGACCTTCACTGGACAGACCACCTACGAAAGAGAATCCTCAGAAGGTAAATAATTAGGAAGACTGGCAGGAGAGCTGGTGAAGCTTACCTTGAGAAGCTGAGGGCAAAAGCTTTAAGCAAAAGGCGATGCAGGTAGTTAGAAACCCAGAAGGCAAGCAAATGGACATAACGGCGTCTCAGGAGCATGGTAGAGAACAAGAAATGAAAGAGGCAGATTTAGGAAACTCTACTTTCCCCTCCTCTCTTTTATACTTGATTAGGTCGGTCCGAAGTGGACCGGGTCAAATTTTATAATGGGCCATCTATTGACCCATGTTTTGGACTGATGCTTTGAATTAATAAAATGGGCTCCGAGCCCAAGCTTAATTAAAAAAAACATTAAACATTATATATTTCACTAACGATACCTATTTCAAACTCAATGAAAAAGAAATCCTCAAATGTGGATTTTTATAGAATTCAAACTCCACTAATTGTTCTAAGAATTTCAACTTCTAGGAACTTTTTGAATTCCCTCCCATACTGCTGGAGTTTCACTTGTCGAATCCAACACCACACGTTACATTTGTTTTGTATTTATTTTTATCTAGATGTTATTTTTAAGTTTTTCATAATATTAAAGGAATGGCTAAAGTTTAAGTATAAATTTTATAAATACCATATAGTTAGATAGAAATTTTCATAAATCCCGACTTTTAGTAAAATTACTAAAATTATCAACTTTTTGAATACGAATGATACCTAAAATGTTTTAATTGATACCTGGAAAAGAGTTCTAGAAATTTAAGTCTGTTGCATTAAATAAGAAAAACTAATTGACTATTAAATTGTGACTCCTTAATTAGCACTATTTTTTAGGTAGTAGTCTAATCAGTATCAATCACTTATTAATTACTCAATCTTTCACATTTAATTTGCAATTTCAAAATTTTTCTGTTTTTTACTTCATCTTGAAAAATCGTCAAAATTTTCTGTAAATCCTAACGCCAAAAATTTTCCGTCTTCTTCTTCCTTCGAACATGAATTCATTCTTCTTCTTTTTTTGTATCAGTTAGTATCTTTTTATGGATTCATCGCCATCATTCAGTCTTGATTTGATCCAATCGATTGTTGACAGTGATAATGTTCATCCACCTTCAGTAGACCCAACAAAAGAAGTTGCTCATAAAATTGTGCATGATTTCGTTGATGAAATTTTACCAGAAGAGACGATAGTGATGAAGGATACAAGATCAAGTTCCAAATCTACAGCCCAAAAATAACATGCAAAAAAGAGGAAAAAAGTCAAAGTCGTTATCGCCTGTTCTTTTTTGTCAAAGGACAAATACTTTCTTCTTTGTTTTTGTATCAATTAACATATTTAATATGAATTTCTTCAACATTAACACTTTTGATACGTGAATTTATTCTTTCAAAAATAACTACCTATTTGTTTAATGAACTTTATGCTTGTTAATTCTAACGTTTATACTTTATTTAGATACTTGAATGATTTTTTTATTTGATAAATCAGAGTAACTGTATCAAAATAAATTCATTAACATTGATACATTAACGATTAGGTAAAAAATGACTGCATAACCCTAGTGTTGTGTATCAATACCAAAAATGCTCAAAAAATACGTATTCATCAATGTTTTAGTTTGATTTTATAATTTTTTTGGACTTAATTTTGAATATCGTCAACAATAAGACTTTTGATACGTGAATCTATTCTTCCAAAAAATAACTACCTATTTCTTTAATGGACTAGATACTTGTTAATTTAACGTTTATACTTTTTTTAAATAGTTGAATAATTTATAAAATTTTTACTTTTTTATTTGATAACTCAGAATAACTGTATCAAAATAAATTCATTAACATTGATACATTAATGATTAGGTAAAAAAAATGATTGCATAACCCTAATGTTGTGTATCAATATCCAAAATGCCCAGAAAACACATATCAAGGCTAAATGTTGATATTTTTTGAAAGAATAAATCCCAGAAAACACATATCAAGGCTAAATGTTGATATTTTTTGAAAGAATAAATTCATGTATCAAAAGTGTTACTGTTGATGATATTCAAAATTTAGTCATGTAGGACAAATTAGACATGAACTTTTCTGGAGGTATAAAGTACTAAGACCCAATTACCATATAGTGGACAAATAATATATTTAAACAAAGTTTCAAGTATCTAAAAATGTAAATAAGTTGAAGTATCAACTAACTTTTATACAGTTGAAGATAC
>JBCEWC010017320.1:0-12577 GCA_038996855.1 Solanum aculeatissimum
ATTAAACTCTTGTACGTTGGTTTTGTAATTTTATTGGATATTATGACTATTGAGATGTTATGGTTTATGAGCCTTGACTATGAAAATGTTATTGATTATGCTTATGACTTGATGTTGGGATTGCGTGTTGATTATGTGCTTATGTGGAAAGTCCCATAACCCTGGTGTGCCCCCATAGCTTGTATCCTACTTACCCGCCCTTTAAAGATAACTGTTATGTGCTATGTGAATCCATGTTTATCCCATTCCCGGCAATATCCCCATAGCTTGAGTCCAAAGTCCCATTTCCCCTAGAGCTTATGTGTTATGTATTTACTTCCGCGCTTCCGAACAGATGATGTGTGTGATGATGCTATGATGGCTTGATCGAGGACTTCTGGGTTCTCTTTCGCCATGTCACATCTAGGCCCCCTTCCAGGTCGTAACACGCGCATTCCATATACTGACGTTCATTTGGCCCTGCATCTTTTCATGATACACAGATAGGTACTAACGGTCATCAACCATGATACAAAGATAGGCACTAACGATCATCAACAATCACCCTGTTGAGGACCCTTTGTATTTCAGTTGATTGGTGAGTCCTCCCTTGATTTCGAAGGATATTATGTTTCTTTTCTAGCTTTGAGTTTAGACTTATTTTATTTTATTTTGAGGTACCCATGGACCTATCACTAGCATCATTCTAGTTTTTTTCATACTAGTCTTACTTAGTTGATGGATAGATTGTTTGGCCTTTGGTATTTTATTATCATTTGTCATTTCTTTTCTTTAAGTATTCTGATTCATTGATGTCTTCCGCAATTAGAATGTGATTGAACAAATGTGATGAGGATGAATAGTTTGCTTGGGGGATACAAATAGTATCTAAGTGTCAGTGACACCAAGGGTACCCTACTAGGGCATTACAATATTCTCCTAGATGTATCCTGCCATATTTTCCACAAGGTGGCTTTGCTTTCGAACTAAGGGTCACACTAACCCGCGACTGGGGACATGTTCTCTGGAGTTCTACTAACCTTGGGACTTCTTGTCATACTTATTTGTTGGAGCTGGTGCACTAGCTGAGGAAGGTGAATAACTATTAGATCTCCTATGGAAGTAGGAACGATCTCCCTTGCTCTGTTTAGGCTGATTAGACTCAGTCCCAACTGACTTAGCCTTCTTACTTAGGTGCTCCTCTCTATCTTTCTTCCTATCTTTCTCAAGTTGTTGTGCTTAGACTATACCCCTAGATATGTTCATGCCTAGGATTAGAAATGTCGCTTTACACTATATTTACTTGATTACCCAAGCGAAATATGAACTTTTTCATTCTTGCTCTCATGTCTTAGACCATCTCTAGGGCATACCTGGATAACTGGATGAACTTGAGGTTGTACTCTTTGGTAGTCAACTCCTCTTATTTCAAGTTCACAAACTCTTCAATCTTTGCCTCCCTCAACTCCTAGGGAAAGAACTGATCAAGAAAGGCACTCTCAAGTTCACTCTACTCAGCAGGCTTAGCATTTTCACCACAACCCTCTTCCCACTGGTTATACCAAACATTTGCCACATTCTTAAGTTGATATGAAGCAAGTTCAACTCCCTCAATCTCAATCACATGCATAACTCCCCTCATCTCCATCTGAGTAGGCACTTTTGGTAAGGAATTCTCAGCACTCAAGGATGAAACATCTCTTTAGGTGGCGGTAAGCTTAGGAGGCATGATCTACAAAAGCGTAACATATGAATTAGAAAAGAGTTTTAATAGAGTTAAACTCTATCGCACGAACTCAAAATACAAAAGAAGGGTAACCATTCCTAATGTCCCATAACCTCCTGCTTATAAAGTATGGTGCACAACATACCTATAAACAAGATTCTACTAGACACGACTTCATAGACTCCCTAGGACACTTGAACTCTATGCTATGATACCAAGTTTTTCTTGCTCACTTGGCATGCCTAGCACTTGAAGAACCATTGTTGTTTCCTCAAGAGAACCACCTAGCCTCATTATCACATTAACTCGATACCAAAAGAAATACTCAAGGAAAGACATCAAATAAATATATAAAACTCTTTTAAAACATAGTTTCCAATGATCAAGTTTGGAAGTAAAATAACAATCAACAATACTCTACTCAATATCTATGAAACCTCTATCAATCAGTCTAGATGGTACCATGACAAACCATGATTACCCTAATCAAAGAAATAAATAAAAATGTACTCAATGAAAGATAAAAAAGTTCCTCCAAATAAAAATGAGTGCTCACCAAATCTGAATGCACGACTCTGGACCTCAATGATGTGTTGGCTGAAGTTCTCTATCACGTATATCTACATTATTAATAATGCAGGCCCAAATGGACATCAATACACGGAATATATTGGTATGTAAAATAGCTCAAGGAAATAGGTAAAGCTCAAACTCAACTCAAAACTCAACTCGTCATCTCATAACTCAACTTAGTGGATATGCAAGTTTGAATTAAATCATGCTTTAAAAAAAGACTCACTATTAGGCAACTCAGTTTAAAATGTTATATGCTTAATCAATATTTTTTAAAGAGTTTATCTTAATTGACATCCAATACAACCTTTAGTTTGGTGATGTACAACAAAGGCGATGTCATTGCCACACCCATCTTAAACTTGCCAAGGTAAAGGACGATCAAATCTCTCTTAGATCCAAAATAAATGTCCATCATTTTGGGAAATAAACTGCCAGAATTAACTGTACTGAAGCCGAAGGATTACATCAATAACTTTGAGCAATTGCCTAGTGATTCTATTAGTACTGCATGGGAAAGGTTTACTAAGTGCTTGAGAAGTATTCCGGACCATAAGATAGTTGACGGTTCCTTAGTGGAGATCTTCTATTGGGCCTTAGATGATAATTACAAAGTAGTGGACGACACCATAATTAGAGGTTCACTCTTAGATTGCAAGGCAGCAGAGACTAACTGTGTATGGGGAACGACAGACAAATTGACGACTAAGAGCTCTCTCTCATTCAGGACCAATCTAGAGCAGGCCAAGATCAATAAAGATGTGATACAAGAGTTAGCTCAGATTCGTACTAATGTGGGGTTGCTGATGAACAAACTCAGGAGCGAGTGAATGCAGTTAGTCACAAGCCACCACGAGAACCCACGTATGAGGAATCATGTTATGAAGAGGACACTTGCTTTGTAATAGATCATATTGGGGGTTTCTGGACCAATGCCAAAGGGTCTAATAAAGACTATTAGCACCAAGGTTAAGGAAATCAAGGTAGGAACTATAATAGGAATAATGCATAACGGGACAACAACTATGGTGGGAACTACAATAGGAACAGAGGACATGACTGAGATGGTTATTAAAGTCGCAGAGATAGGTATAGAAGTGGACCATATGTGCCACCACAAAATTGTGATTATGGGGTTGGTAGTTCAAGGATTGAGGGGATGTTTGACAAGTTGTTGAAAGAAGGCTGATACACAAAATGAGACCTTGAAGGAGATGAAAGCTTGATGTGCTGCCAAAATATAACACTTTTAATACTTAAAACTTGGGATTTTGTGTGTTCTCAAGGCGATGTTAGTAGATTTGATGTGTGTTTATGTTTATTTTGCAACATTTCAGTGTTGGCTTGACTTTGATCTTGAAGTACAAAAAAGTTACAATTTTTGGAGATATATAAGACCCCCTACGGGTCGTAGGTCCTTCCATGAGTCGCAAAGGAGGTTTTGTTTATTTTTCCAGTGCAGGGGAAAAAATTAAGTTGCACTTTACGAGAGAGGACCATAAGTCGTGAACCAGTATACGAGCCATTGAGTGTGATCGTAAAGCAAGGATCAGAGATAGAAGTGTTTCTGAAAAATAGTACAGATGAGACCCTTCACGGGTCATGGAATCCTCCATGGCCCATGGAAAGGTTTCGTGAAAAGTACCTGCTGGATGTAACTACATTTCACGAGACCCCTTTCACGAGCCATGAAGTGTTGCACGAGTCGTAAAAGAGGCCCGTAAATAATGCTGACACAATTATCTTATTTTGTTTTGGCTTCATATTTTAAGTACTATAAATAGGTTTTTAGGATTTTTTAAGTCATATATAACAATAGAGAGGAAGAGAATGTGAGAGAACAACCTAGGACGAAAAGAATAGCTTGATTGTGAACATCATTTTTGTGATTTTACAACAATCTTTTGGTTCAAGTTTGCAATTATATTAAGAAGTTAGATTTGTGTTCATTCATTCTTGCGTGTAAGTACTTTAATTATGTCTTCTTCTTGCATAATTTCTGAAAACACTCCAAGCATGCGTGGCTAAATCCACAACTAGGGATGTGAGAACCATGACGAACTAACTAAGATAAAATTGGATAACTAGTAAATTCTTGGACGGTGTTAGGATGTATTAGTTAATCTCTTAATTTTAATCAATTTTTAATGGTGAATAACATTAGAACTAGCCTAGTATCACTAGTCGAATCAAGGAAGTGAGTAATAGGAAAAGAGTTTATTAACAAGAGTTGATCAATTTCTCTTAACTAATCAATCTAACTAAAATAAGTACGATTGTACTGGGATAAAGTAACAGTTAGTAAAGAGACATCACAGAGACAGATCAAGTAATGTGATAAAATTCACCTATAAGCCAGATCAAGGGTTTAGGAGAATATAACTTACTATCCTGCACCTACACACTAGAAAAGAGTCGCAAGTATCCAAGAGCACTTAGTTAGGGAGTCATGGGGAACACATAGCCCTAGTTCACTTTTCTCTTGATTACAAACATTTTAGTTTAGATTTTACTTTCACTTGTAAAACTGCCCTCTTTGTGTTCATTTTCCTATTTTCTGGGAGTTAATAGGGTTAATCGGTTCAATTTATAAGTTGTGCTAATCCAGAGTCTACCATATTCTTTGAGGGATCTATCCTAACCATTGTAAGGTTAAAGACTTGATAAAAACTGCTTTAACCTCCGAGTAGAGGTTTGCGTTGAGCAAAATTGAGCATTTTTGGCACCGTTGCCGGGGGATATGACTAGACTTGATTAGTGCAACGTAATTTGATAGATTTCTCTTTATTTCCCTTATTTTACATTTTTGTTGTTTTTGTTTGATTACAGGGTGTAAGTCAATAGTGCATGCCAAATACGAGAAGTCGAGGCACTCCCTTGGCTCCCTTTGACCCAGAGATCCACAAAACACTAAGAAGAATGGTCCGACAACCTGGTAACAATGATGTTGATAATGCAGCTAACGCTGTACTGAATCTAGATGAGGACAACCGATCTATAATAATTCCACAGCCTAAGGGACTTCAAGCAGCTACTAATCATTAGAACCAATATCGGTTGAACCCAATAGCTATGGAAGTCATAGGAGCGATAGTGTTACCTCTACTTTCGGGTGATACTAAGTTCATTGTGTCAAGTGGGTTGCTACATATGCTACAAAATCTCAAGTTGTTCGCAGGCTTGCCATCAGAGAATCCACATAATCACCATCACAACATTGTGTTTGTCTGTAAGAGCGTAATGAGGAATCAAAATCTGTCCATGGATGTCGTTAGGCTCCGTGTCTTCCCATTATCTCTTAATGGCAATGCGATGTTATGGTTAGCTGATCTCCTACAGAGCTCGAGCACCAGCTGAAGAGGACTGCAGATGGCCTTTTTGGAAAGGTACTTCCCCATATAAAAAAAAACTCAAGTTGAAGAAGGAGATAAATAACTTTGAACAACTGTCAGGTGATTCGATTTGTGCTACATGGGAGAGATTTACAAAGAGTCTAAAAAGGGTTCCCAACCACAAGATCATAGATAAATTCTTGGTTGAGATCTTCTACGATGACCTTAATGAGAATGGGCAAGAAGTTGCCGATAGCATCATGGGTGGATGATTTATAGATCATACCTTCCAGGAGATCGTCGAAAGGCTAGAGCGAGTGGTCAAGACTAACTGCGCATGGGGAACAAGAGACAAAGCCACAACTAAGAGCTCATTTACAGTTACTACTACTCCAGTGCAAGCACAAGTCAGTGAAGAGGTGATGCAGGAACTTGCATGGATTAATACAAATATGGAGTTACTGATGAAGCTGAACGTAGAGAAGGGGAATGTCTTCGATCATCAGCCTATCCGAGCGCCCATGTACAAAACATATTGAGGAATATTCTTGCTTTGTAGCTGAGCAGACAGGGGGTTTCCGGCCTAACATCCAGGGGTGCAATCAGAACTATTGGTGCCAAGGGCAAGGAAACCAAGGTCGGAACTACGGATGAGATGGAGCTTACAACAAAAATAATCGAGGTAACTTCTATGATACAAACAGAGGTCAAGATAAAGATGTTAATTAGGGTCGCAGAGATGGCTACAGAAGCGGCACCTATGTTCCACCCCGTAATCGAGACTCTAGTGCTGGTTCATCAAGAGTTAAGAAGATGTTTGACAGATTTCTGAAGAAAGTTGATGCACTGGATGAGACACTCAAGGGGATGAAGACTGACAACTCTAGCATTAATCAGAAGATCGAGTCTCATTCAGTTTCAATCAAGCAACTTGAGCAGCAATTCAACCAGATATCGACCCAACTTAACCAACTCTAGAAAGACACTCTGCCCAGCAACACTATTCAAAATCTTAAGAATGAAGAGAAGTGTATGGCCATCACAACTTGCGGTGGGAAGTAGACCACTCATCCTCCAATGCTTATAGATGATGATAAGGTTCGTGATGAGGGTATTATGAATAAGCATGTTGAAATAGGAGATGATAGTGTTCAGATAGAGGAAAGCAATGCCCCACCAAAACAGTTAAGACCCATTCCTCGTCGTCCTCCTCCTCCTCCTTTCCCACAGAGACTAAAGAAAAAGAAGGAGGAAGGTAAGTTCAAACACTTTTTTTCCATGTTGAAGAAGCTTTCCATTAACATCCCACTGATCGAGTAATTGTATAAGATGCCCGAATACGTCAAGTTTATGAAGGATCTGGTGACAAAGAACGACAGGGTGAGTCAAGATCTCTCACAAGAGCTCCAACATTGCAGTGTTACCTCTACCCGGTCCTTGGTGCAGAAAATAGAGGATCCAGAGCATTTACCATTCACTGCACTATAGGGGATGTGGATTTTGCAAGGGCATTATATGATCTTGGTGCCAACATTAATTTGATGCCCCTTGTGATATTCAAGAAGCTTGGCCTGACAACCCCTACACCTACAAGCATGAGATTGTTGATGGTTGACCGAACTATGAAGAAGCTAGTGGAAATCCTAAATGATGTCCTCATCAAGGTGGACAAATTCATATTCCCTGTGGACTTCATGATATTTGATTGCAAAGTGGATTTTAAAGTCCCAATCATCTTGGGGAGGCCTTTCATGGCCACTAGGTGAGCCCTAGTGGACATGGAATCCGATCTCCTCAAGTTTAGGTTGACCAACGAAAAAGTCACCTTCAATGTCTGTAGGTCGATGAAAAGGCCAGATGAGCTCAAGATGGAGGTGTGGGCTATTGATAAAGTCTGAGTAATCAGATAGCCCACGTCGTGCCACGACAATAAATCAAGTGCTACATGGGAGGCAACCCAAGACTAAGAGAGGCGCTTAGGCGCCCAGGTATGTTTCCTTTTGACCGCAGTACTATATCTTTTATTTACGTGCATTTAGGATAATGCACAATCTTTTTGATGGGGGTGTGGGTGGTTACAAGGCCTCAGTGAAGTCTGAGTAACTTTAGTCTATAACTACTCTAATTTTTTATTCCAAAGGATTTTCCTACCTGTGTTCTTTTTCCCTGCAGATTTTATTTTATGTTGAACCGACATGTTTAGGTAGCATTAGTACCACGTAGTATTGATATCCATGGCATAGTAATTTTTGTGTGAAAAATAATACCCATCAAAGTTTTGTTTATCTAGTTTGATAGTAACCATGCATGATTAGGTGTCTGATAGTGTTTGTTCTAATAAGAATGTCTGAACTAAGCATGATTTGTTTGTTTATGTTAACATGTAAAGCAGTGCCATGAGTGAGTGAGCTTAATTGCATGATTCTTTACTATGCTTTAATTCAGAACTTGCTCTATTACTCAGATTTAGACTCTAGGTTAGTTGGTTGGGAAAGAATCTTAGGTCATTGTTCTGATTTAGCCCACTTAGCCTAAATATAACCAACCAAATATGTTATATATCCCTTGATCTCTATTTTTGAGCCTAAAATTGACTCTATTCTTTGTAAATACCTAACAAGCCTAGACCTTACAACAACAACAATATACCCAGTGAAATCCCACAAGTGGGGTCTAGAAAGGGTAAAATATAGACAGACCTTACCGCTACCTCAGAGGTAGAGAGGCTGTTTCTTGGGAACCCTCATCTCAAAAACCCGTAAGAAGAATAACTAGATATGAAATAAAGGGAAAGGAAAGAAAAAGAAGCAGAAATACCAACTAATAAACAAAAAGTACATTGGTAGTGTGTAAAATGATAAAAAATTAACATATATATGATGAATAATAACAACCCAGAATATAAACACTCGACTACTCCTACTATCTTACTATACCCCAAAAATATACATCAACCTAATCCTACTAACCTATTAGCCTACTACTCTAATTCGCGACCTCTACTCCTATCTATCTAGGGTCATGTCCTCGGTGAGATCAAGTCTCGACATATTTTTTCTGATTACCTTTCCCCAATACTTCTTCGATCTACCTCTATTCCTTCGTGTGACTCCGAACTCCAACCTCTCACACCTCCTAAAAGAAGCATCAGTACTTCTTCTCTGCACATGTCCAAACTGTTGCAGTCTTACGTTCCTCATCTTATCAGCCATAGGGGCCACCTCTAGCTTCTCTCGAATGGTCTCATTCCTAATCTTATCCCTCCTAGTATAACCATATATCCATCAAAATATCCTCATCTCTGTGACTTATAGACCTTAATGAATGATAATCCTAAACTTGGCCCTGGTCTTTCCTTGAACGCTATGCACCTCAACTGAGGCTAAAAGCCTAAGTTGAGGGTGGCTACCCAAAAAGTGGGCCTGGTTCGGAGGATAGATAATATGCACCTCATCTTAGACGAAAATACTAAGTTGAGGGTGCCTGGCATTAGGAGAAGTCATGAAAGTGAGGGAAAAGCTTAGTGATATAAAGAAGAGAGAAAAAGAATAAAAAGTGTTCAAGAAAAATGATAAAATTTTCCAAAGTTCAAAACAATATGAATGAATAAGGCAAAGTGCTAAAATGAAAAGAAAAACACCCTTAAGCAGTTGAAAATGAGAAAAAGCGAGAAGAAAGTAAAAATGATAGGTTGGTAGGGTAAAAGTGTAGAATAATGCAGTATCAAGGAGTGTCTCAGTCACTATGTTTCCATAAAATGACTCTAAAGCTTTTTGAGCTTACATTACAAGCTTAGAAAGTCCTAACGTGATCCTAGTTTGACTAGTCAACAAGTAACAATCTAGAGTATAGGGGCAAGCATATGGTATTGGGCATAGTATTTGAATATCTTTTCTGAGGTTGAGTGTCTTTGATGTAGTCCTAATGAACTTGAATTGAAAATATCACCCAAAGTGTATAATGGGACTTCTTTGTGTGAGGGCATGTCACAACCCAAAAATAGGCGTGATTGCACTCGTCTTATCCCCACCAAGACAAGTCAGCCACAAACCCAATTACAACGAAAAGTGCGAAAGCAATAATAAAAAAAAGGTTTAAATGTGAATAATGAGTCAATTTAATTTAAATTTCCCAAAACCTAGTTATCACGTGCACAAGCCTCTTAATTATTACAATAGATTCAAAAGAAAACACAAGTCTCAATTGATATTGTCTCTAAAATAGAACAAAATCATAAATAGGAGTGAGAGTTCGTTGAGATGTCAAACATCTACCTCACACAATCTCCACAAAAAGCCTCAGACTAGGAAGAATAAAGAGGGTGTCACGAAGATCCGGGCTCGTAACCTATAAAAATGTAGTAGCAAAGGGTGAGTACCAAACACACGGTACCCAGCAAGTGAACTACTAAACACAAAATCAAGTAATATAGAATACAAGTACTCCTACACTCCAACCGCATCTACATAAAACCAGCCCAACCTAACAGCTCACAATTTACATATCGTATATCTCAACAATATCACACCAACAATTATAGATCAAAAACACAAAGGATCAAGTACGTCCACCATAAGTTTCACAAAGAGGCACTCACAAGTTTATAAATGATGAAGATGTGCAATGCAATGCAATACAATAATGTCAGGTATAATGATGCATGTCTAGCCTAGTGATACATCCCCGCTGTCTCTCAGTTTGGGTCCCATGGGGGACTTTTAGTCCATGCATCCATCGCGGCGTGCGACACGACTCTCGAATCATAGTATCTATCGCAGCATGTGACACGACCCTTGAATCATAGTATCCTTCGCGATGTGCGACACGTCCCTTGATATGGTGCATCCTTTTGAATTCTTATCCTTTCTCAATTCACATAACACTTGTCACAAATATCTATGCAAATAGGCATTTTTACACCATAATAAGGAGATGACTAACCTTAATACAAATGCATAATTCACAACAACATATTATTGGTATCACATCAACACTAACTCAATAATTCAAAATCATTCTCAACACCTCACACAAGGAAGCACAAGATTTTATATACTTAATAAAGGTTAAGAAATTCACTTGCCTTAATAATTGAGCACTCACTGCGGGACTTGAGCCTTCCCCTTTCGAATAAAACTTGAAGCACCACGATCTAGTCAAATAAATTATTACCATAAGATTTCAAAACTAACAACACCTAAACTACTATATGTCTAGATTAGATCCAAAGCTCATCTAATTTCTTAGTAAATTCTCAAAATTCCAAGTCTATGGTTCCATCTTAATTCCTACGGACATCACAAATATAATGATATTTATATAAGACAATACACCCATTATTTATTATCAATCTTATTATATCAAAATTTTAAATTATACTAGAATTACAAAATAACAATATTTAAAAGTGGAGCCACTGGTTATGAAACCAGTGGCGGCAGCCATGGATGATGCCACAAATCAATCCTACTTTTCTTTTTACAAATATGTATTTAAGAAGTAAGAGTATTACTACAACAAATTAGATAAAAACACTTAAGCCTAAAACAATTGATAATAAGAGAATGAAGTCATTCCTTGACTTCTATTACAGTGGTTGCCCCTCTATGCACTTATGATTTTCCATTTCAAATTGCCACTAATCTATTAGGATTATTACATAAGGTATACTGGAGGGAGAATTATAGTAATATATTTTTGTTTCCAGAACCGTATACATACAATAATAGTAGTAAAAACCATCCAAACAACATATGAGTAACAACCATCCAAAACGAGCATTAAACCTTAATACATTCAGAACTGTAACGACTCAAAAATTTTTGAACTTCTTAATTGTTGATATTGGATAGTGTTGAACTGGTTATGGTTGAATTTTGGTAGCCATGGGTTGATTTTAAGTGGCCGGATTCAAAATGGACCTTTTGGTGTCATAGAGAGGCCGTTTGGACAGTGTATTTTGAAGAATCATCACTTTTGGTATGGGATTAACTGTGTGGGATACTATATATGTAATTTACGCGCTTTGAATTATCTTCGCAACGCAACCAGTTTCACTCGATTCGGAGTTTGTATGAGAAAGTTATGGCCAAACCCGTGAAACTATCCGTAATTGGAAGGACGCTGGAAATGAGGTTCTGGAAATGGGCTAAGGACTGAAACACGGACCGTTTGGTTGTCCATGGTCTGTGCGAGTGTCCGTGGAGGGTTCCAGTGAGCGCCCAGGGGTTGGGGGCCTAGTATTAGACCAAGGTAAGTCTCACAGACCACCCCACGGTCCGCGAGCCAGTTCACGACCCGTGGGGGGTCCCGTGAAGTGGGGCAAAAGCTTGGCCAGATTGTGGGGCTGGACTCGGGGCCAAGTGTGGCTCCATGGACCAGTACACGGTCTGTGTGAATCCACACGGTCCGTGAGTCCCTCCGTGAAGGGTTCCAGAAAGTCCCCCGAGAGTTCAAGCCGAAGACGAAGTCAAGTGTGCTCACACGGTCAAGTGCATGGACCGTATGCCATTGTACGAGAACTGTAGCCTTTCCGTGTGAGAGTGTATTTCAGGGGCTATTTCATTTCATTAATGGTTAATTTATAATTTAATTAGATCCTATGCCCCTTTTAGGCTTTCGAAGGTCACCTAAATCACCTAAACCTAACCCTAAGCCCTTTTTATCCATTCTAACAGTTTTGAATACATTTTGAAAATCTCTCAATCCTCTTGACCTCCATTGTTGAAAGCTTGAAGAAATTTGTGAAAGATCATCCTTGTTGTGAAATTCTTCAATTCCCTTGGTCAATCTCAAGGTATGTAGGTTTGATTCATGGATTCCCTTTCATCCATGGAGACCCAAGAACCCTACTCTTTAATTTATGATTTTAATTTTCTATAAGTTATGGGTTTGTCACGACCCGAATAGGGGGCCTAGATGTGACATGGAAAAAGAGGACCCGAAGACCCTCGATCAAGCCATCATA
>JBCEWC010017321.1:0-12576 GCA_038996855.1 Solanum aculeatissimum
CCTACTCCCAAATAATTATTTTTGAAAGATTTATTTTTTTGATAAAAGAAAAAATTTAAATTTTTTCTACTTCAATATCCTATCACCCACTCCCGCCCCATCCCCAACCCTCATCTAAATTTTTTCTACTTCAATACCAAAACTTAAATTTAAATTTTAAAAAATTATTTTTTTCAATTAAAAAAAAATTCACCCCACCTCTCCACTTCCATCCCACCCACCCCACCCACATTTTCACCCTATCCCCGTAGGGGTGTGCAAAAATTAAACCGACCGAGAAAAATTGAACCAAGAAAAATGTTATTGATTTATTGTTATCGGGTTATTGGGTTAATGGATTCTTACAAAAAGAATTATCGGGTTATCAGTACGATTTCAATTTTTAGAATTGGATTATTGGGTAAACCAATAACTCATTAAGACTATAATAATTTACTACTTTATCCTTTTATAAAATATTAATAATTTAACTTCACTTGATACTAAATCGTTACTTGTAAGTCATATATTTGCTTGGTTTCCAACGTATAACTCTTCTATTGGAAAATAAATTAGAATATGAGGTTAAAATTGCATATTATTAAGTTTAGGTGCTCAATTGATTTGTTTGTTTTATTTATCTCATCGTATTGCATCAAATAGTTAGAGAAGTCTTATATTTGTTTTATGATATGAGTATTTTTTATTGGGTAAATCGAACCGTTAAGGACCAAAAACTAATAAATCGAAAATCGATAGAAAATATCTTATTGGTTTAACATATTTAAAAACCAAAAATCGATAAATCGAACTCATAATACATAAAATCGAATCGAACCGACTGATGCACACCCCTAAACCCCCTATTCCCGCCCCAAATGTTTTAAAGAAAAATAAAAAAAATTCACGCACACAAATTTTGTTTTAGTGCAATTAAGAATTTTCTATTATGAGTGGGGAATCTATGGATGTATATGGTTACCCATATTTTAACCCATTTTGGCGATACTTGTATGATCTCTTACAATAGATTAACCATATTTACCCATTTTAAAAATATGAGTGATCCATTAAAATAAATATGGATTAAATAGACTCATTTTACCTTATATGAATTGAAATTGTCACCCCTAGTACCTACCATTATTACTCCTAAAATGTTTCTCTTTTTCATTTATACCTAGCTTCCTTTTCTTTTTTTTTTAATTACCTTCCTTTCTTTGGCCCCTATGATTAGAAAATATTTATTTGAAATTGAGAGATAATTTTATATTTATTTTTTGATTTATTTTTATCATTAATCATAATTATTATTTTTTATTATATTCTTTTAAAATATTATATTTTTTATATTAAAATGATGATTTGTGTCATTTACTATTTGTTAATTGTGTGCCAAATTAAGAGCGGACGAGGCAGGTAGTAGCTCAAAAAGGTTAGAATAAATACTGTCCATGAATTTTGGTAACGGTTGATGTGAATGAAAATGCAGACCAAGCAAGAGGAGCCAAGTGTAGCAGAAGATCACCAATCATGGACGAACCAGGAGGAGAAGAACAACCGCCTAATTTTCACCCAAATTTTACTGGCAGCATCACTGTCTCTCCAAAATTTCCATCTCAATCACGTGTTCTCTTCCGTAAACCGCCTGAAAAATTACAGTTCACTAGACTTCTCATATGCTTCAACGACCTGGTTGGTTTCATTGGTTGATGCTTGCATTGTTTTTTCTAAATACGCTTTTGATTACTTTGTAATTTTATTGGTATAGTAAGATTACTAGTGCTCCCAAGTGGAATGGATTGGACATTGAAATGGTTTGGGAAAGACCCTTATCTAGGATTTGAACTTTATGAATTTGAGTTTGAGATTCAAAATCTATTCTTTGTTTGTACTAATTTAATGATCATTTTAACACACACAAATATATAGGGTTTGAGCCAAAGGAGAATGGGTCCTTTCGGGGTTGAGACTGAGACGCAATTTTTGTTTGTTTCATTTAGGAAAGATATTCCGATGATTAAAATGAAAAAGACTTGGAATAAAGGAAGTTGGCTAAAATCCCAATAGCGACAAAAATACTAGGTCATTTCTTTCTTATGTTGTAGCCTTCCTTGACAGAGGTAACTATTGCTGGTGGGAAATGGGCAGGTGTCGTGTGGAATTATTAGAGATACGCACAAGCTGGTACAGACATGTGGTTATTTGAAAAAAAAAATGTTGATTTGTTCCCATCATTTGATCAAGACATTCAGATTATGTTTTATTTGTACTTTGCGGAAAATTTTGTAGCTGCTTTGTGAATCCCTCACCCCTATTCAAGGAGAATGAAAGAAAGATAAACCTCTTTTTATGAGCTTAGTAAAATAGAAGATTCATTGAGCTTTGGTAAATTGCGAAAAATGCTTAATGCCCATGTGGTTTTGTATATTTTTGAGTGGCAAGAAACTGCATTTTGAGATCAATAGAGTATTTGTGAAAGAAGGTGACTTGCATTCCCTTTTTTAGCATTATCTTTGCTGCCAGTTGGTGTGTGCATGAATGAGCAAATTCCACCACTTCCAGGGCTATATGCCTTGCGTTTCCCCTCTCTAACATTTCAACAAGTTTGACATGATAATCTTCTTCCAACTTCTTTTCTTGGCTCTTGTAATCAAATCTGAGAATTTTACTTATTTATGTTTCTACTGATTACTCTAGGTATCTGTTTCTCATGTATCATGTATGTTTTTTGGGTTAGAGAGGGACTTTCAGTTTTCCATTAGAGGCTTTTAGTTGCTTTCATCATTGATTTTAAGGTTGCTCTTTTCCAAATTTATTATGAATTAGAAGTGCTTAGAAATCAATATATAAGATAATTTTGCTGGTGCTTACCTCTTTCTGTTCTTTCTTTGCTTATATCCATGACAGCTTATTCTGTACATTTTGATAAAAGTGTCTTCTTGGATAATTATAGCAACTCATAGGCACAAGATGTATCTTGTGAGGGAGGGAGGGGGGCACTGTCCCTTGGTTATGACCCTGGCTCCTTAATTTCTTTCTTTCTTTCTTTCTTTCTTTTTGACAGATCTCTTCATCTGTCTAACATGGATTATTCGAAATGAATGGCAGGTAAAATAGATGTATCAAGGTGATATCGAGCGCATGCAACATAACGCGGAGCACCCGCCTCTGACGTCTGCAGGTGGGACTCAGGAATCAATCATTACAGTTGGACAAGAGGAACAAGTTGAACAACCTCAATTAGAAAGGAAAAAAAGGAAGTTGGCGTCAAAGGTGGATAATATTTCTTTTTTACTTTTGCTTCATCTTAACTTACACTGGTAGGGTTGTAAAAGTAAAATATTGCACTGTCTATTGGAGGTCAAGAAATTATAAGCACTCATTGTACCATCACCAATCAAGTAACAAGGTAGCAGCAAAATACTAGTTTTATTTTTTTATTTTCCAAGGAGGGAAATATAAATAACCTTAGTTGCTATTCCCTTCACTCCACTTCCCTTACACAAATGAAAAAAATAAGAATTTTCTGGGTCTATCAATGCAAGTATTCTCATTCCTCAGTCTATCTTGTGTAAAGCAATATATATACTCCCATATAAGTTATGCAGATATTACAGCGACCAAAACCTAGAAATTCCCAATGCATAGACTCTTTATTCATCCAAATAAGGAGATTTCAAAAAAAAGAAAAAGAAACTGCAAGCTTGGGGTACATTGTGACTTAAATCACAGCGCCTGAAATTTGTGGAGCAGATAATACACGTTACTGTTCAGTTAACAGAAAAAATTATTTTCTTCTTTTCTCATAGAATTCATCAATTTAGAGTTTCCATTTGTCAAGTTCATTTATTTTCCTGCTGATTATGTATGAAACCAGCTTGGCTCTTATATTTGGCCTTGCAGTTCCCATTGGTGGATATTTCCAGAAATCTACTATTGGCATACCAGAGTCTTGGGGTTGTGTATGGAGATTTGAGCACTTCACCACTTTATGTTTATAAGAGTATATTCGTGGGGAAGTTGCAGGATTATCAGACCCCAGAAACAGTATTTGGTGCATTTTCGTTGATCTTCTGGGCAGTAACTCTTATTCCTTTGCTCAAGTATGTACTTATTGTACTGAGTGCTGATGATAATGGTGAAGGTATGTTAAAGAGAAGGCTGTGAATCCAATTATACTAGTGGAACCTTGATTGTGTTGCTCAATTATACTTGAATGTTACCAGGTGGTACATTTGCTCTTTACTCTCTACTCTGTAGACATGCAAAATTCAGTCTACTTTCCAACCAACAAGCAGCTGATGAGGAGCTATCTGCTTACAAATATGGCTTCACTGGGCAGTCAACATCATGTTCAGCGTTAAAGAGATTTCTTGAGAAACACAAGAAGTCGCGTACAGTTTTACTCATTATTGTATTGTTGGGGGCTTGCATGGTCATTGGTGATGGTATTCTAACGCCTGCAATGTCAGGTTGATAATTCTAACAGTAGTTGCTTTCTTATATGTGGCATTAGCTGGTGCCATTTGTAATTCAAAAGCTATCAGTTTTTCCAAAAAAAAAGGGAAAAGATAAATTTAGAACTATTAGCATGGTTTTATGAAATTGGTTCCTTCCTCAGTTGAAGAATGATAGACAACAGTTTAAATTTTAGCATGACATATTTGCTGCCTAGCTAAGCCTATGTTAGTGCAGAAATGCAATCAGAACCTTTGCGTTAATTTTGTCAATTTGGTATATTTATTAATTAGGAATCATTTTAATGTGGCAGTTATATCGGCCATGTCAGGAATCAAGGCTGCTGCAGAACGCCTATCTCACGGTAGATTTATTTAGATTTACCTCTTTGGGTAAATATTATATAACTTTTATGTTACTCTTGTATGACTTCCGTCCAAGGCATTGATCATTAAATTGCTTTTCATCTAGGTGAAGTGCTGGTGCTTTCTTGCGTAATATTGATTGGTCTGTTTGCTCTACAGCATTTTGGGACCCATAGGGTTGGCTTTTTGTTTGCACCGATAGTAATCATTTGGTTGATATCTATTTTTGGGATTGGGCTCTACAACATTGTAATTTGGAATCCGAAGATTGTGCATGCTCTTTCTCCCTATTATATCATCAAGTTTTTTAGGGAAACAAGAAAACAAGGATGGTGTTCTCTTGGTGGTGTCCTCCTCGCTGTTGCAGGTACATCAAAGCTGTCAGATCTTTTATCCAAGATAAAAAAAAGCAGTCCTTGAACTAAGAGCAGCTGTTAATGCAGATACTTACTACTTAGTAAAACAAGGATTTGATAACATGTCCGTTAGAATTTAGAAATCTTATTTTTTCTAATTCATTTTCCATCATCAGGTACGGAAGCTATGTTTGCAGATCTTGGTCACTTCACTTCCTGCTCAATGAGGGTGAGTCAGCCTGCTTGCAGCTTCAGGAAACTGTTGTGCTCTTACTTAATTTAACCCAGCATGTACGTGTTTCATGTCAAATCCTGAGCACTAGGACAAAAATAATTGGGTTGGGAAGCAACAAGCAAGAATTGGTTTCTTGTTGCATTTTAATAGTGAATATTTAAGTTGATCAGAGATTCTCGAATAGGGCAATCTTTCGAACCGCTAGTGAATCCATGTGCAGGCAAGAGAGAACCTGGCTAAGTGAAAAGCCATGTGTAGGCAAGAGACAACCTGGCTAAGTGAAAAGCCATGTGCAGGCAAGAGACAACCTGGCTAAGTGAAACATCTTAGTAGCCAGAACAGAAGGTTTGAACAATCAAAATAAGTGGCTCAAACCATATCTTCTGATTCAATTCGATAAATATTGTTATAACAGTTTGAAAATGTAAAAAGATCCATGTTTAGCAAATAACAAGTTTACATGGATTAAGATGATGCATTTGTTAAACTAGAGGGACTTCGGATGACACCTAAGTGGAGAGAATTTGGAACCCTTGGAAGTAACTTTTGTGTCTAAGATTCAAAAATAATTTTGAAAGAAACAGTATTAATAACATATCCAAAGTGTAGCCAAAATTGTATATTTTGTGAAATGGGACCCCCTAGGCTGATTATCCTTCTGAAGACAGCTTATATTCCCTATAGTGGTCATTTCTTTGCGTCATCTTTCAATGTAGTAGTTGATTAGTTGAATTTCTAGAACTTGCACCATGTCAATCTGAAAGTCTTTTTCCTATGCAGATTGCCTTTTCATTTCTTGTATATCCTTGCTTGGTGGTACAGTATATGGGCCAGGCCGCTTTTCTGTCCAAAAACCTTGCTTCTATTCCAGACAGCTTTTATAATTCAATACCTGGTTAGTTCTTTATTTCACTTTGGAATGAGATTGATTTTGGGATTGTTGATGAAGTTATATTCACTTTTAGAACTGCCGTTCCTTGCTTTCATGCAGATAGTGTATATTGGCCTGTTTTTGTCATTGCTACCCTTGCAAGCATTGTTGCCAGCCAGTCCATCATCACAGCTACATTCTCCATAGTCAAGCAATTAAATGCACTAGGTTGCTTCCCCCGAGTCAAGATTGTCCACACCTCAAAGCACATTAAAGGGCAAATCTATATACCAGAAATAAATTGGATCCTTATGATTCTTACACTTTCTGTGGCTGTTGGGTTCCAGGACACACTTTTAATTGGAAATGCATATGGTAAGCCCAACAGTGTGTTGAAGATCTCTTTTGTAATGTTTGATGCTCCTTTTGACTATATAATTTTTTGTTTCTTGTTTGGAAAAAAACATTTAATTTCAATATAAAGCAGAGTTACAATCTCCATCATGTCTTCTTCCAAACTATTTCAACCATGCTGCCTACAAAAGCAACTCAACTTTTTCTTCTGTGCATCTTCTATTATAAACTTCACCTATGTGAGCTTCCCAGAACACAGCCAGTTCCAGAGTCCATATAAAAGAGGAGGGTTGCAATAGTTTGATAGGCAGCAAAAAAATGGTCTAATCATGACGAATCTTTTGGGCATAGCAGAATTCTACTAGTTTGAGATTTGAGTCATAGTTGATTGATCTATCTGTCAACTGTAAGGTTTAGAGGGATGAAAAAGTAACTTCAATTACCGGGCCAACTACTTGAGTTTGAGACGCAGCTGATTGTTACTATCACCTGTAAGGTGGTTCTGTTTAACTACAGTTTGTTGACAAATCCCAGTTTAGTTCTGTTTGCAACCTTTTCTATGGAACCTAATTGCTTTATATGATTGTGAGGATAATTGCTCTATATGATCGTGTTCCTCTAGTGTGATGCATAGATCTAGTAATGTACTCTTCTTTGTAAACCTCATGATGGAGGATTTATAAGCCTCATGGAACAAAAGGAGTCTCATCTGAAAAGATTGAATGATAAATCTAAAACAAGAAAAAGTGAACAAGAAGGGATCTCTAATTGCATAACCTGCAGAAAAGAATATGGGAACTCTAATTGCATAACCTGCAGAAAAGAATCTGCTTTCTTTTCTCAAACACAGTACAAAGAGTATTCCCTTGTGTGAAAGTACCATGTGATCATTGTAACTTCTTTTATCATGATACTGATTTACTTTTTATATTGTTGCAGATACTACAAAAGATTTATTTCTCCAAGTCCACTTGAAACTTAACTTTGATTTAGCCTTAAATAATTCTTGGTTGTTTTCTCATATGAATTCTTTTTTTTTCAGGCCTAGCTTGCATGACTAGTATGTTTATCACAACATTTCTCACCACACTGGTCATGATTTTTGTGTGGCAAAGAAACAACGTTCTTGCCACTTGCTTTCTCCTATTCTTCTGGTTCATTGAAGGTGTTTACCTGTCTTCCGCATTCACTAAAGTTGCAGAGGGAGGATGGGTCTCCCTAGTGCTTGCCTTTGTCTTTCTAGCAGTCATGTTTGTCTGGCAATATGGAACTCGCAGGAAGTACAGTTTTGATCTGCACAACAAAGTTCCGTTGAAATGGCTTCTTGGCATGGGCCCAAGCCTTGGTATTGTGCGCGTCCCCGGGATAGGCCTTGTGTACTCAGAATTGGCAACAGGGGTCCCAGCTATCTTCTCTCACTTTATCACAAATCTCCCTGCATTTCACAGTGTGCTGGTGTTTTTATGCGTCAAATCGGTTCCAGTACCCTATGTCTCACCTGAGGAACGCTTTCTCATTGGTCGCATTTGTCCAAGACCCTATCGTATGTACCGTTGCATTGTTAGGTATGGCTACAAGGACATTCAGCGAGATGATGGGGACTTCGAGGACCTTCTCATCCAAAGTATAGCAGAGTTTATCCAAATGGAAGCTGTGGAACCACAGTTGTCAAGCTCCGAGACTCCATCACTTGATGGGAGGATGGCAGTTATAAGCAAAAAAGTTGTACAGTCGACTTCAACACTAATTGTCTCAGAGGATTTTGGAATGAAGGACTCCATTCAAAGCAGCAAGTCTCTGACCCTCCAGAGTCTAAGATCTGCTTATGCTGATGAGAACCCACAAATAAGAAGGCGGCGAGTGAGGTTTCAATTGCCAGAAAACCCTGGCATGGATCCAGCTGTTAAGGACGAGCTTGAAGATTTAATCCGAGCAAAGGAGGCAGGGGTTGCATATATAATGGGGCACTCCTACGTGAAAGCTAGGAGATCGTCCTCTTTCCTAAAGAAGTTTGTTATTGACATTGGTTATTCTTTTCTGCGCAAGAACTGCAGGGGTCCTTCTGTGGTGCTCAACATTCCTCAGATTAGTCTTATTGAAGTCGGCATGATATACCATGTCTAGAGGGAGGATAATCTGGCATTGGAATTAGCATACCTTTTGGTTGTTGCCTGCAGAATGTTTAGGCTTAGGAGATTGATTGGTAGTCCTATAACTTTGAATGTGATATCCAATAGCAAATGTTAAGGAGAAGCTGAGTAGATACTGTTGGTAGTCTTATGAAATCAAATGTGATATCTAAGATCAAAATAGAGGAGCTGTTTTAGTTTTTCATGTTCTACATCTTCTATAATTGTATGCATATAGAGAATTTCATACTTTTAAATATTTTAGCATGCTAGAAATACATAAACATGCATATTTTCCTTTACTCCTTTTTCAATGCATTGTATTTGAGAGTTGGAGTACATCAAGTGACAACCTCAAAAGTCTAATTAGGATGAAGGTACCCTCTTTGAGTTAAATTTTACAGCCAAATAAGCAAATGTGATGCTGCTGCCATTGTTTTTCTAGTTCTTCAAATTTTAGGTACCAATTACCTAAACTATCAATATACCTATTCCCATTGGAAGCCTAAGTATATTCTTTCTTATATTAAGTGCTATATAAGTATTATTTTAACTAATTTTTATTTTCTTCCCTTCTTTTCTTAAAGTAGTAGTTCATGAATCTTGCCTTAATTCCATAAAGTCTGAAGGCAGCCTTTAGTGGTGCTTTTTCAGAAAAAACAAAGCTGGCATTTTTCATTGAAAAGATTATAGATTTGGGATACTTTATTCCCCTTAACATGAATACAAGTCATCACAGAATGATTCTATATGATCTAAATCTGAACTATCAACCAAAGTGAACTATAATGTATGAAGTAAAAACTCTGAGTGTACAATTTGACTCCCTGCAGCTATGTTTTCCTATCAAATCATTGAAAGAATGATGTTATCTGTCACAGAATGCTCCCATCTGGAATAATGGCACCCTTCAGTATTACAACTATGCCTCCAGTGATAATGTAACCATTTGCTTCATTATTGCATTCCTGGACATTTTCCTTATTCAAAATCTGCATGAAAGATTACTAAAGTATGAATGCAGTTTCATGAAGAAAATGAAATCACAATATGCTGTACATATTTTTTTTGTTGTTGACATTTTCGCGCATCCTTACTAGTATCTATACATGTTTAAAGAAGATTTTGAGCTTGATACGAATTCTTTCAAAGTACCTTAACATTTTTTCCAATTCTCACATTCTTATCAATTATTGCTTTCTTTATCTGTGAGCCTTCTCCAATGCCAATAGGAATGTGCATATCATCCTCTGCGCGAACACTCTGCATATTTTCACCAAGTTAAATATCCTTCCCTAGAAACTTAATGCTTCTTATTATTACCATGATTGATAAGAATTAAACGTAGAGATACGAGGGATCTTTCAAAAAAAAATTTACTTGAATATGAACTGGATTCATAGTCTCCATTTCCTCTATGTGACTATCCATGAATATCAAATGAAATGTATTCATGTGTCTTACTTGGTAACTATCAGATCCCATTATTACTGAATCCTCAATTATCGCTCCATCCCCTACTCTTGTCTTCATGCCGACCACAGTACCTCTGATCTTGCATCTCTGCTCTCGGAAAACACAAAGTATGGAAGAAAGATGTTTGTGAGACCAAATTCTTGAGAAAAATCATATTAACTTTATCTAAATTTCAAGTACAATTGATCACTTTTATACATTGAGAAAGCAACCATCTCCGATCACAGAGTCTGTTATTGCAGCATCAGTTATCTGAGTTGGAGGCAGGTGTCGAGGCAAAGTGTATAGCGGAGAGCCTTTGTCATACAAGCTGCTAACGAAAGTGAAAAAATGTCGTCAGGTAATATATAAGGGATTTACTCTTGAGACTTACTCGTTTTTGGAGATACTGACTTATATGCCTTCTTTGTGTTCTTTATGCTTTCCATATTTGCTTGGTAATAAGCTTCAATGCTTCTCATGTCCTCCCAGTAGCCGCTGAATTTGTGTGCATATACCTGTTTGTCCCAAAGAACAGTTCATGAAGAGTGAAAGACAAAATGTTGAATATCTTTATGCGCCAGGAGGGATATATTTTATGTTAAAGAAAGTTTGGAAATGGCAACTTAGAGCAATAAGTTGCTCGGATATTGAAATACACGACTCTTACATTCATTCCTAAGGAAATTGCACCTGGTACAACTTCTCTTCTGAAGTCATTGGCCATGGGGTGATACTCCGTAAGAAGCTTTATCATGGCATCTTTGTTAACAACATAGATATCCATACCAGCATACTTATCTTGAGAAACGTCTGAATTCTGTACCTGCGAATGATGTTTTGATATTGTTAAAGGAAAAGAACTCCTACATATGCTAGTCCATAATGAGGAACAATCGGAAGTACAAGGAGAAAAAAAAAGAGACGTACTACTTTTATCTCCGGATTGTCTTTGAACGAAATGACTTGATTTGCTGAATTTACTTGGAAAGTACCAAGAGCTATATCATTACCCCTCTTTCTGCTTAACACTGCAACAGTTATATCGGCTGTATTATCGCAGTGGACCTTTAAGAGTTCCTGGAAATCCATTTTGTAAAGATGATAACCAGGAAGAACTAGAAAATCAACAATTGGATACTCTTCCAGTACCCACAAACATCTTCTTATGGCATCAGCAGTTCCCTGAGAATACAAGAAAACACAAAGAAGCATAACAGTCCTATTGTTCCGATGGTGAGAAGAACCTATGAAATCATTCAAATTCTCATTTTACTATGTTCAACTCTACGTATTCCTTTATCCGTAGAGCACATTGAATGTATAGAAATTGGAGCAAAGCATTTATAAAGACTTGAAACTGCCTTTTTTTTCTTCTTTCTTTTACCTGAAACCAGCCCTTGCCTTCAGGACTCTGATAAGCTGCAATTACATCAACCAATGCTTCATTCCTGAAGCGTGCACCGGAATAAGCTCTTGAAAGATGAGAATTGAGAGAGGCAGAATTAAATTGTGTAAGTGCATAAATCTTCTTGATATTACTATTGATGCAGTTGCTAACAACTGCATCAATGAGCCTATAGTTTCCTGCTATAGGAAGTGCAGCTTCTGATCTTTTCTTTGTTAATGGATAAAGTCTTGAATTTGATCCATCTCCAAACACTATTGCTGCAACATTCTGCCAACAATAGTAAACATGAACATCTACATTATAGATTCTTGCTGCATTGACATTTTATTGTTTGTAAAGAATAAGTAGAAATTTATGGCCCCTTACTTTCCCTAGCATAATCAAGGTGTTTTCAGTCTTCAAGAACACATTACTGATAAAGGATAAAATGAAAAAAAAAATATTGTCTATGTCAATTTGTACTTGTCTAGTATTAAGTTGGCACACTCATTAAATAGCAATAGATAGAATGACAATTTTATTATATTATCCTTTGAATATAGTAAATTCAATGTTTTGAAAAATGCATTGGAAAATGATCATAGCTAAAGATAAGGATAAATTAAGAACTAAGGGGTCGTTTGGTGTGAAGGATAAGTGCATTTAATCCCGGGATAAAAATATAGCGGCCCTTAAATTGATGTTTGGTTGGCAAATCCGGGATAACTTATCCCGGGACTAATAAATAGTACCGGGATAAGTTATCCCTCTTCTTGGAGGGTTATCTCGGGATAAAAAGGATAAATAACAAAAATATCCTTTTACACTTTTTTTATTTTATTTTGTATATTTATGTATATTTACATTATTTTTAATACAATATAATAACATTCACAATCTTCAATCCTTATTTTTATGATATTTCTTCTTTTTTTTCTATTAAAAAATTACACTATATAATATAATTTTTATTGACTAATT
>JBCEWC010017322.1:0-12575 GCA_038996855.1 Solanum aculeatissimum
AAATTAATTTAAAATCACTAAAAAAGTAATTTAAATTATTTTAAAATATCAACATAAAAAGTGAATTTTTAAGAAGTATTGAGTCAAAATTGGGTGTCAACACCAGCGACTGAGGAGGACGACGGAGGTGACGAGAAAGGAGTGAGTCCGGTGAAAATGGAGTAATGGAGGTCGTTTGGTGGCTGCTGCTGTTGGTGTTTTTCTAGTGATTTCGTGACGGCGTGAAGGCTGTTATTGCTACGTTCTGGGCGAAACGTTGCCGGAAAAAAAAGGTCACGACGGGGGGTTTGAAGGTTGGGGTCTGGTGGGGTGTTCTGGGTAGCGGTGTTCGGGGTTTTGGTGTGTTTGTGGCGGTTCGCGGCTTGGGGAGATGGCTTGGTCGACGGGGGAGTGGTCTGGTGGTTACCGTGGGTGGTGTTGGGTGGAGGTTTGGTCGGAGATGTGGTTGTGGGGTTGTTGCGGTTGGTTCGGGGTTTTCCGGTGAGGAGGGGTTGTAGGTGACGGGTTGGGGCTGGTGGTTGCTGATTGAAACCAGTGAAGGTGAGGGAGAGAGAGGAGTTTTCTGGCGAGTCTCGCCGGATTCTGATGGGGCAGTGATGAAGGAGAAAGAAATAGATTATTTTTTATTTTTTCAAATTAAAATGCCTACTTTCTTGTAACGATGTAGATATTATATACAATTCAAAACCTAACGGGTAAAAAACGGGTCCAAATACATATCTGCGTATAATTTATTTGCGTAAAAATAATAACAATAATAATAAATAAACAGATTATTAGACTGCGCGTAAAATTTAAAATGAATATATAAACAAACATATATATAAAAAATGCAACTTAACACAAAATGACAATTTAATGAACTAAACTAATATTCAAACCTATAATACAAATTTAAAAATTAAAATCAATAAAAATTAAAGTTAAACTAATTAAAAAATCTAATATTTTACAAATAAGAGTAATTATCAAAAATTAATCTAAAATCGCCAAAAAAGTAATTTAAACTATTTAAAAATATCAACATAAAAAACAAGAATTTTTAGAAGTGTTGGGCCAAAATTGGGTGTCAACAATTCTATTCAACTTTTTATTTATTTATAAAGGTTTTATATATAGAGATTCTAAAACTAATTATAACCCATGTAAATTAGAATTTTTCTTAGCGGGCGCAGGTTTCCCGATTCAAATAAGGAAGAAGTAGAAGTAAATCAAATAAGGAAGATTTGGAAGTCTTTATTTTATCACTTCTTTCCATATATTTTAGAAGTTAATATTATAAATATAATTAAATAATAATTTAAAGAAAATTTGTGAAAAAACGATTTTATCTAAAGCATAGTCTTTTAATGAAGGACAAAAAGTTCAATCAACATTTCTAAGGGTCTTCACACTTTTAATATAGTATAGATATAGATATAGATGTACTTCTTTTAACTCCCCAATTTCCTTTTTAGATTGAGAATTAATTTAATTAATTTTTAAAGCTAAATTAAATTATATGATTTGATATTTTAAAATAAAAATTTAGATATTCAAAAACTATGCAAAAAGTGTTAAGTATAAATTACAACATTTTCATATCAAAAAAATATATTTAAAGTCTTAGTCGAAGTTTATATTGTTTGGCTCTAAAATAAAGAACTATTCCAATTAAAAAGGAACGGAGGAAGTACTTCAGTTAGAATTTTTTTTTCCCCTATATTTTAAAGATGTGCAAATATAGTTTTTGATAAATTACTTTTAACAGTAGACTTATCATATATTACTCCATATTACATATAAGATGTTCGATTGTCACTTAACATTTGTAGTAACTTACAAAACTTTAAACTATGATTTAAATATTTTTTTCATAAGTAAAGATTCACAAACTAAAAGAGAATTATTTTCTAAAAAAAGGACCACAGGCGAAAAAGATTTTGCTTGCTTGCTTTTAGTCTGTTGAAATTTTTGTTGTTATTTTACTCCTTAGGGACAGTTAGCTATTTGTTTACCCTAGATTAGGAACATTTTGGGGTTTTTCTTTATTTTTGACATAGTTATTCTTGTAAACTAAAGGTCATTTGGTAGGAGGTATTAAATAAAATAATTCATGTATTATGTGTGGTATTATTTAATACCATATTTAGTAGGATCTTATGTTTGTGTATAATTAATTCATGAATTAGTTAATACACCCTACATGGTATGAATACCTTCCATTTGGTGATATTAGCTAATACCTTCTATTTAATACCATCACCCATGGGATTAAATATGTAAAAACAAAAATATCCCTTAAATTCTTTTACATTTTTTTTATTTTCTTGAATTTATGCTTTATATTTGTAATTTTCTACTAGTAAATTTATTTAAATAAATCAGCTTACAAATTTTATTTATTTGTGGGTTTATATTTGCATAATATAAAAAATTAATAAATTTATCATGTCAATTTTTTAAATTTTATTTATTTGTGAGTTCATATTTACATAATATAAAAAAATATTTTGTCATGTCAATTTTTTTTATAATTAATTTAGTTGATACAAAGGCCTAATTAAGTGGTTTTATTGATACAAAATAAAGTGCAATGACTATGTTAAATAAATTCTCATGGTTGAATGATCTTTTAAGATATAAACTTCATATTAAAACTACAACTTGCAACTTTTTATCTGTAAATATAAATGGTTTGTTCGTTTTTATGATTTTTTACCATCTTTTCGATTTTAAAAGAGATGATCAATCTCTATTAAATTAAAAATTGGCATTTGATGAGTGATTAATTTATTAAGATCACAATTATTTATCCCCAAATAATTCAAGTGAGAAAATAACAAACATGATGACAAAATTATTGTTCTCCTAGCTAGTTAGAAGTCACAATAAAATAATTTATTTTGACCCGATTACAGAAAATAGAAAATTGCATAATAATTCAATGATATAATTGGAAAGAATTTTTTTGTAAAAGCTTTAAACCAAGCACAAGATAGATGGGAAACAATGAACCATGCACTTGATAAAAAAATAATCCCTGCATTACTAATTCCTGCGTTGATAATCCCTGCATTACTAATCCCTCCGTTATTCATTTTTGTACCAAACGACCCCTAAGTCTTTCCAGATTGTACCCTTTTTTTTATAGTCAAAAAAGCTTTGGCTTAACCAGCTGGTTTAAGGACATTTTTGTCATTTAATATTTTTATTTGTTGTTGCCTTTTGTACTTTATAAATAAAAGGTTGAACTATCTCATTTAACTCATTTAATGACTCTCACTACTGTTGCTTATTTCACGCTACTGTGGTTAGAATCAAAGTTTTCAAAAATACTCTCTTTTTCATAAACGATTGTTCTTTCCTGCCCAGTTTATGTATAAGTAAGTTTTTCCTTAGCATTTTCTTTTTCTTTTTGCGTTTGGCCTTTTTTTTATCTTATCACTATTATTTAGATTTAAGTTTTTGTTAATTTTAAGTCAATTAATGATATATTGTTAAGCTTTCGTGTTGTGTGTTCCCTTTTTTGCTATTTTCACGATTTAATGTTAAATTTCATTTGTTCCAACACATTCAAGGTAAGTAACAACGAATTTATAACATTCAAATTTGCATAAGAGGTGTTTCTGAAATTGCCCAAGAGAAAGTACAATTATTTTTGAATTCCTCCTTATTGTCCATCCTGCTTAGTTTGCAAAGCTGAAGTTTACTTCGGTACTTCGAGAATGATGCAGGTTTCAATAAAACAGAGGAAATAATGTAGAACGTAACTATGTATTGATTTAGTGGTAACAACTCTTTGTTGAATACACATATTTCTAGCTCTAATGTGATTTCACTTTCTGTGATTTTTCCCATCCAAAATCTTTTGTATAACTCGAAAACTTGCACATGTTGCAATAAGTGTCATACTCATCCATCATAGATGGTGTTTCCATGATTTCGAGTAGCTTCAACAACAATAAATTATGTCGAACAAGGTCTTTCTTGAAAATTAGCTCGAATTCCTTTCTAAATTCACAAACGAATCATGGCAACTTCATCTTCTAATCGTGATTTGCTGATGTAGAAGTCACGGTGAGGAGATTTCCTATAAAATTTGACGATAAAAGGGGAGTTATCATTGGGCGTATATCGACATAATTAATGAACTTAGACGGCCTGAATGAAGTGTTATTGATTCTTGATGCAACCCTTGCAACAAATTTAAATAGAAGTGCTCTCACAACGTCTGCTCGTGTTGGGATTTTGACCCCTGCTTCTTCGGCTGCTAATTTTGCTCTAATGCCTTGTTGTAATCATATAAAATTTATTAAATATAAATTTTATAAAATAATTTATATATATTAAATTCAAAATATATTGGTCCAAACAAATACTGTAAATTAATATAATTTGGTTAATTAATTAAGTTCAATAAAATATAAATTTAATTAAAAGTTCAAATTCATTTATTTGGGCTACAAAAGATGACCCCACTTTATAGGTCCAATACCCTCTCATCCTAGAGGCCCACTTGATATCACATGTCGGATGACGTAACATGTCAAGTCAAACAAAGAAGTCACTAGGATCATGTCATATGTCAAAATGACATGACATTCCTATCTTAATCAAAGGCCAATAAAAATGTGCTACATGTACAAGTGATGTCTCCCAACCAATTAAATATCGTCATGTCAGTTGAAAGGAAACCTATTCCTATCATTTTTCCTACACCATGTCACCTTAAATCTAATTGGCCGAAAGAAAGTTTGATTTCATCATAACTCCTCTATTCTACAACTATATATAGGGGTCCTCATAATTAGGGATGACAATGGAGCTGGTGCGAGGCGGGTGTGGGGCGGTTGACCTCAACCCGCAAATTTTTTAAATCGCCCCGCCCCGCATGATGACTTTTTTTTATTTTTAATCTGCGTCACATAAACCCGCCCTGCATAATCTGGCCTACTTAAATTTTAAAATTCTTTTATTTTTTAATTGAATTTAATTATTTTTCGCTAATTAACGTCTCAACAACTAATTAACTATTTTTAGTTGACATTTTAACAATTATTTCTTAATCGACAATTAAAAGTTTCTAATCAATATTTTAACGACTAACAATTACCAGACATGTCTAGTTTAAATTTTATAAAAAAATAAAATTAAAGTTAATATTTAATATAAAAAATTTATATCTTTGATTTATACTAATTACAAAGATTTAATTTCTTCGAATTCCTATTTATTTTTTAAACCCGCAACCTTCTCCTCCCCGCATTAGTATTAAAAATAGCAACTTCAACCCGCCCCGTACCCGGCCTGCCCTTCGCCACATAACTTTAAACCTATCCCGCCCCATATAACTCTAAACCTGCCCCGTACCCGCCCCACCCCGTTGCCATCCCTACTCATAATTCATAATTCATTTCAAGAATTCTAACAAGAAGCCAGAGAGAGCTCGTGGATCAAACGCCACAAATTTCTCTACAAGCAATAAGAATTCAAGAAATCAAGCATTCAAGTTCAATAACACATCAAGATCAATACCACCGAATTCAAGAACAAGCCCAATATCCCTTGAATTCAAGTACAACTCAAGATCAAGTTCAAGAACAAGTCCATATCAAGTTCAAGTTCTAGTTCATCAAATCCATAAATCAAGATCAAGACCGCAAGAATTCAAGATCAAACCCAAAAGCCCTTGAATCCAAGTACAAGTCAAGATCAAATCTATCAAGTTTTGTTGATGTGCTGCCGAAATGCAACACTTTTGATGCTTAAAACATGAAATTTTGTGTGTTCTCAATGCGATGTTAGTAGGTTTGATTATTTTTTTGTGTTTGTTTTGCAGGATTACAATGTTGGCAAAGTTTTGGAAGAAATATGCTGAAGTTGTTGGTTTTTGATGTTCCACGAAATCCTCTACGAGTCCTGGAGTAACTAGTCGTGGAGAGGATTGCGTATACAGTTTCAGTGAGGGGTGCAAAGTTGAAGTCAACTCTACAAGGAGGATCCACAACCTGTACAATGTTACACGAGTCGTACATTGATGGTTGTGCCCTGAGGATCAGAAAGAAGAGAGATGTTGAAAGTCATCAGATGAGACCTTCCACGGGCCGTAGAATCTTACACGGTCCATAGAATGGTTTTGTAGAAGTTAACTCTTGAACACTACTAGAATCCATGAAACCTCGATCTATAGGCCGCAAAGTGGTTTACGAGCCGTAAAGAGGTCCCGTGAAGATTGCCGACACAATTTTTCTAGTTCATTGTGGATTTGTATTTTACTTATTATAAATAAGTTTTTAGGTTATTTTTCATTAAGTTTATGGGGAGAACGAAGTTTGAACCTTGTTTTAGTGAATACACTTAGGATTTATCATACATTGTGTGTTCTTGATTCAAACTCGTGATCTTAATTAAAGAGTTGGATTTTGTGGTTTCAATTTCATCTTGTAAGTGCTTAGTTATGTTCTTCTACATCATAATCTCTGCATTTGAACTGATAATGCATAGCTAAATCCACAACTAGGGTTGTGGGAACCATGATGAACTAACAAGGTAAAATCGATTAATGTGTAATTCTTGAAAGCTGTGTTATGATGTATTAATTATTCTCTTCACTTTAATGATTTTTAACGGTAGCCAACGTTAGAACTCGCCTAGTATCACTTGTCGTATCAAGGAAGTGACAAATAAGAAAAGAGGTAATTAACAAGAGATGATCGAGCTTTTTCTCATCTACTCAACTTAACCAAATTAAGAAGAGGTTGTACTGGATAAAAGTAATAGTTAGTAGTGTCACACCACAGAGACAGATCAAGTTTTGGGGTAAAATTTACCTATTTGTTGGATCAAAGACTAAGGTAAACCTAACTTATTGTCCTACACCTACACACCGGAAGAAAATTGTATGTGTCCGATATTACCAAGTTAGGGAGTCATGGGGAACACTTCACCCTAGTTAGCTCTTCCACTGATTGTTCATTACTTACATTCATTTAGTTTAATTTAAATTCTTATTTTCAACCCCCCTTTCCTCGGGAGATAATAAGTTAATCACTCTCAAGGTGCATTAAATTTATTCTGGAGTCTACTATATTTCTCATGGGAACGATCCTAACCTCAGTTAGGTTATTTACTTGACGACTGCTTTACCTCAAAAAGGAGGTGTGACTTGAGAGATATCAAGTGATTTGCCGTTGTTGCTGGGGAATATGGCTAGACTTGATTAATTCAAGTACGTTCGGGGGATTAGTCCTTATTTCTCTAATTTTATATTTTTTGTTATTTTTCTTTGTGTGCAGGTGTAATGTATGCACAACACTCAGCTTGACCCTATGACGACGGACGTTACGAGAGTTATTGTCTTACCCTCACTACCAAATGACACAAAGTTCATCATTTCGAGTGAATTGCTCCAGATTCTGCAGAATCACAGGTTGTTTGGGGGCCTACTGTCAGAGAATCCTCATAAATATCTACACAACGTTGTGTTCGTTTGTAAGAGTATGATAGAGAACCAAAATATCATCATGAATGTCGTTGGGCTCCGTGTCTTCCCACTTTCTCTTACTGGAAACACAACATTATGGTTATTAGAGGTCTCACAAAGTTTGATCACCAATTGGGCAGAGTTGCAAATAGCCTTTTTGGAAAGGTTTTCCCTATCTTGAAGAAGCTGAAGCTGAAATCTGAGATCAATAACTTCGAGCAGATTCTTGGTGACTCGATCAGTGCAATGTGGGAGAGGTTCACGAAATATGTGAAATGTGTCCCTGACCACAAGATTATGGACGAGGCCCTGGTGGAGATCTTCTACAAAGCCCTTGATGAGAATGGCCAAGTTATTGCTGCCACAATTATGGGGGGCTCTTTCATTGGTCGTCCATTCTAGGAGGTTGCTCAGAGGTTGGAATACATGGTCAAAACCAACCATGCATGGGGTACGAAGGAGAAATCTACAATAAGGAGCTCATTCTCAGTTAGCACTAGTCTGGCGCAAGCGTAAGACAGTGAGGAAGTAATGCACGAATTGGTGTGGATTAATACTAATGTTGAGCTGTTGATGAAGAAGAACATAGAGCGAGTAAATGTTGTATCTCATAATCCCCCTCGCCCACCCATGTACTAGGAGCCATACTATGAGGAGGGAACACTCTTTGTTGCAGAGCAGATAATGAGTTTCTGGCCCAACACCTAAGGGTACAATCAGGACTATTAGCGTCAAGGGCAGGGCAACCAAGGTCGAAACTATTGAAGAGATGGAATCTTCAGAGACAACAACAATAGAGGAGGCTACTATGACACGTCGAGGGGACCAGATAGAGATGTTGATTGGGGTTGTAGAGAAGGCTTCAAAAATAGTCCATACATTCCACCACACAATCGGGATGCTGGAGTTGACCTATCTTGCATTGAGGAGATGTTCAAACGGTTGTTGAAAAGGGCTGATGCACAAGATGAGACACTAAAAGGGATGAAGTCTGACATCTCTAGTATAAACCAGAAGATTGAGTCTCATTCTGTGGCCATCAAGCATTTTGAATAACAATTTAGACAAATATCAACTCACTTGAACCAACGCCAGAAAGGTACGTTTCCCAGTAATACTGTGCAGAATCCTAAGAATGACAAGTAGTTCATGACTATCATAACTCGCAGTGGGAAGCAAACAGTCGATTCTCCGCTACCAGTAGGTGATGGCGATATTCGTAATGAGAGTGTAGTGAATAAGAAGAATGAAACTGGAGATGATCGTGTGGTGAATGAGGAAAACAATACCGCGCCATAACAGTTGAGACCCATTCCTCCACCTTCTTCTCCCTTCCCTTAGATACTAAAGAAAAAGGAGGAGGAAGGTAAGTTCAAACGCTTTCTCTCCATGTTGAAGAAACTCTCCATCAACATTTCATTGATTGAGGCGTTGGAGAAGATGCCCAGTTACACAAAGTTTATGAAGGATCTGGTGACTAAGAAGCGCACTATGAGTCAAGAGCTCCAACATTGCAGTGCGATTGCTACTAGATCCTTGGTGCAAAAAACATAAAGACCCAGGTGCATTTACCATTCCTTGCACCATAGGTGATGTGGAATTCACAAGGGCACTGTATGATCTTGGTGCTAGCACAAATCTGATTCCCCTTGTGATCTTCAAGAAACTTGGTCCGGCAACCCCTACCCCGACAAGCATGAGACTATTGATCGATGACAGGATGGTGAGGAAGCCTATGGGGATACTTTATGATGTCCTCGTCAAAGTTGATAGGTTTATATTCTCTGTATACTTTGTGATCTTGGACTGAAAAAGACGTCCCAATCATCTTGGGAAGGCATTTCTTAGCCACTGGGCAATCCCTAGTAGATATGGAGTCCGACCAACTCAAGTTCAGATTGAACGACAAAGAAGTTGTGTTCAGTGTCTATCAGACGATGAAGAGGCCAGATGAACTCAAGATTAAAGTGTGGGCTATTGATGAATTATGAGTAATCAACAAGTCCATGTCGTGCCGCAATAATAAATCAAGTGCTTCTTGGGAGGCAACCCAAGTTATTTGATGTAATAGGATAGTTGTTATTTGCTTTTAGTTTTAAAATGCTAGGTAGTTTTTATTTTCAGTAGTTTTCTTGTAAATTTTGAACAATGGACTGGTGACATATAGGGTAATACTGTGTTTATGTAGGTTCTTTAGGTACAAGGCCAAGCCGACTATTTTGGGCCAAAATATGATTCTATGACTGATTATATGGGTCATACTTCATTGTACAACCCGTATACCAGCTCGTAGAACCCTCCAGTGAGCAAACATATGTGCGCTCTAGTCCATGAGCTAACTTGACGATCAGTAAATTAAAATACGGATCGTGAATGGGGCTCGTGGACCCCAGGTAAGTTTTTCTCATTTTGGCTAAGTGTTAGAAGTACTCCACGAAACCTTCTTACGAGTCGTGTCTAAGTCTATGAATCGTGTAAGGTATCATAGAGTACAAGTTTCAAGATAGGGTTCCAGGCCCATACGACACTGCGATCTAGCCCATAGTCGGGGTTTTGTAAGGCCTAGCCAGTGATTTTAAAATCTGACCCGGTTTGTATATAAATGGGGTCAAAATTATTTTGACCCCATATTTAAAGCAAAAGTTCCCAAAATAGCCTATCCCATCCATCCCCGTAATCATTCTGACCTACCCCTACCATTTTCAGGCGAGAATTCCAGCGAACCTCTTTCTAGGGCTTTTCGACCCCCTTTCTGTTCCCCTTTGCAAATTTCAACCTAATTTACATCTTTCAGTAAGTTTTCGGTCCCTAAATCCTAAATTTAATGAGTTAGCTATAAAGTTTAGTTGATTATTGATTTGAGTGGGAGTTTGTGCCATTGGGTGAACTCGTGATATTCTAATCTTGGTAATTTATCAGCTATCAATGTGATTGCCTAGGTTAGGATTGAACTAGTTAGTCGAAAAATGTTCGAGTAGTCAAGTTCATGCTCCCGATGTTTGGACCATTGAATTAAATTGAATTGAATTGTTATATGGTTAAACATTTGAACATAGGTCGGACCGTTAGGATCACAAGCTAAATTGCTTTTGATGAGGTTGTTTTTAAGTAAAATGCTTATGGGGATGGGGATTGATGGATGTGAAAAGTATGTGGGATGTGTGAGTTTACTGCGATGCTGTTTAAATTGTTGAAAATTGGTCATTTGGGGACTCATATGATGGACTTGGCAAAATTTAGATTCTGGAAATAGGTTCACGAGGCCTTCTACGAGTTGTAGATTGATCCACGACTTGTAGATTGGTCTCGTAGAGTCCCACCTGTGTGATACCTAATCTGGGATCACATCTATGACCCAATTCACTACTCATAGACTATTTCACGAGTTTTACCTAGTCTCATAGACTATTACAGTGACTTAAAATTGCTTAACACTGTATCCATGAGATCCTTTTATGGCTAGTAGTTTTGTCTACTGCTCGTAAGAGGGTACTTGTAGACCCTTATTTTTTTAGTCCAATTTTGATTCTTGTTTTGTGATTTTCAATTCAGGGGACTAATTGGTTTCATAAATATGCTTTTGTAGGTACCATGGATCCGTAACCAAGGAAAGATGATATCAGGGCTATGAGGGATCACCTGTGTGACGAGCCCACTAATTCTGAGCATGCCCCCAAGTCTAGTGAATTTGTAGAGGAGCTCAGCATTAAACTGGATCCAGACATTGAGACATGACATACTCGGGCTACTACTAGGAAGGCTACCACGCAGGCGATCATGGTCCACCCTCCCCAGTCTGGCGAGGGAGGAGATAAGACCAGTAGCAGTATACAAATGATATCTTCCGAGGGAGAGTCCGAGCCCAGATCTAGGGAGAGGTCAAACTCTACCCCATCTTCAGGCCCCTGAGTACCAGATACATCACTAGATGCCCGAGCCAGCAGATGGTGCGTCGGGGGCATGCGAGCCATTTATGAGAAGATATACAGTGGAATGAGTAGGGCCAGCTCACTTGTTATATCTTCGAGGAGCCACGAGTCATTACTACAAGACTCGATAGTGTCTTATGGCTCGAGGATACTATAGTTTGCTATTGGCTCTAGTGGTTGGCACAATTAGTAGTGTCACGACCTGATTAGGGGGTCTAGATATGACATAGAGAAGGAGAACCCGAAAGCTTTCGATCAAGCCATCATAGTACCAAACTAACCCCTTTACTCAAGAATTGCGGAAGCATAACACATAACTTGATAGCATTCAAAATATCTAAATCAAATCCAATATCTAAACAAGATTAAATAGCACATCAAGTCATCATTTAACATAATAGTAACATCATAGGTCCCACACATGCCTCTACTGAAATGACGGGGGCCACGACAAGTCCGGGCTCACCCTCAAGAGTCTACCAAAATAGAAATAAACTATTAAGGCTGGAGGATAGAAGGCTATTGCCCTAGGAAGAAGGGCTCACCACCAGTAGGAAGATAGAACTCGTCACCTGCACCTACATGAGTAGAACATGTAGACAAAAATATGGGTTAGCACAATAAAGCACTAAGTATGCGGGCATGCAATGCATATGACATGGAAACGTGACTACAATATGACAAGGGGACACTTGATTCGAAAGAAGTGCACTTAGCGAACAGAGTATATATATATCAAGATGTTTATGCCATGATGCATGAAATTCAACCTATCAATATATATAATTTTGGGGATTGACCTCAACCGACACAAAGTAGGACCAAGTGCGCTACCACTCAGAACGGACTACTTGCCAGGTAGATCCCAAGATACCCTTAAACAAGGGGTAAACAAGACTCCCAATCTGGAGCAATCCCATGGTGGCACATGGTTTGACGGAATGGATGAGGCCCTTGGGGATAGTCCACTACTACCCAATCCCTCGGTACTAAGTCGAATCCTACGGGAATACATATCTACATATCAATGCTTTTTAAAAAAACCTGAAACTGACCATACTTTCAAATCATGCATCGTTAAACAAGATTTTGAAAAAAATCCAAATGTTTCAAGTCAATAACTTCAATTCAATTTCAAGAGTTTCCAAAATCATTCAATATCAATGCAATAGGATGTAGCT
>JBCEWC010017323.1:0-12575 GCA_038996855.1 Solanum aculeatissimum
GCTTAGTACCGAGGGATTGGAGTTGGGGTGGACTAGCTCCAAGGGTCCATACTCCTTTCCGTCAAACCATGTGCCAATATGGGATATCTCCCTAGATTGTGATTTAGTTATTATGTATCCCCTTGTTGAAGGGTTGACTAGGGATCTACTCGTAAAGTAGTCCAGATCCAAGTAGTAGCTCGGTCGATTCTCCTCCGGTCTCGGTTGAGGCAACATCCCCGCTATAATATGACTCTAGGTTGTATTTCATGTATCATGGCATGCCATATTGTTATAATATATTCCCTTTGGCTATGTGTATTCCTTTCGTATCACTTGTCCCCTTGTCATCTTATTGGTCATACTATATTGGCATACGCATTGCATGCCCGCATACTTAGTACATATTTTTGCACTAACTCATACTCTTTATCTACATGTTCTAACCATGTAGGGATCGGCGACGACTTCTATCTTCCAGCGAACGACGAGTGAAATCCTTGGAGTTATTAGCTTGTGGTGAGCCCTTTTGTTCAAGGATAATAGCCACTTTCTATCTTCCTTGTAATTGCTTATTTTCGTATTTCATGTATTGAGGGTGAGCCCCAAACTATGTTGAGGCCCTGCTCTTTCTTATGTAGAGGCTATGTTGGACACACTAAACTTTTGTGCATTGTATTATGCTTTATTGGGATATTATGACTATTGGAATTTGTTTATGGAAATGATGTTTTGATTATGCTTATGATATGTTTATGGGATTGTGAATGTTGGGAATGTGCTTATGTGGAAAGTCCCCTAATCTGGTATGCCCCCATAGCTTGAGTCCTACTTACCCTCCCCTTAGAAATACTTGCTATGTACTATGTGATTCATGCTCATCCCATTTCTGGAAACACCCCCATAGCTTGAGTCCAAAGCCCCGTTTCCCTTAGAATTATGTGTTATGTGTTTACTTTTCGACGCTTCCGAACCGATGATGTGTGTGATGATTCTATGATGGCTTGATCGAGGACTTTCGGGTTCTCTTTTGCCATGTCACATTTAGGCTCCCTATCCAGGTCGTGATAGTTTTTTAGAATGAATGAAGTAGGAATAGGTTTTTATAGGAATTGAGTTGGTTAAGTTAGTTAGGAGGGTCAAAATGACATAGTTTATGAGTTAAACGGATTAAAAATAACCAAAAAGTCTTTCATTTAAAAACTACTACTCATCTATGAGCCACTATTTACGAGTCACAAACTGAAGTACTGGTCGTACTTGGCCTTCGTACTTTGAATGCCACAAATTTTTAGCTAATGAAATTTGTACCCCTTAAACCATAAGTCAATAGTATGGTTCGTAGTTCCATTTATAGATCATAAATCCTTTCGTAGAACCTCCAACACTTGGAAAAATTTTCATCCTTTAGGGTCCCATTTATGGATCGTATTCTTTAGTATGACTCGTAGAGTCCTTTATGGAATGACTTCCAGTGACCAAAAACCACGAAGCCTATCTACAATCCATGGTTCAATCGATGAGTTATAGATTGGCTCGTAATACTAACCCAGTTCTAAATTTTCTATAACTTTTTATTTCTTCAGATTTTGCAATATGTCGGGTGTTACAAAATTTGGGTATCCTGTCCTTAGTACTTTTTTTCCATCTTACATACCGTGCATTCTATGTATGGATGACATTTGACACTACATTATTTTGTTATGCAGATTCAGGTAACTCATGGTAGTAGACATTCAGTAAGGTGATTCCCATCAGCAGCTCGTAAGGCCTCTTTGTATTTAGAGAAGCTCGAGAGCCTTTATTCCTTTTATAATTATTTTAGTTGAGGTAGTTGTGGTCCTACTCCAGTATCTAGATCAAAGTCAGTATTCTAGAGGCTTCATAGACTAGAAAGATATTATTTATTTTATTTTCTTGAAGTTGTTTGAAAGTTTTGAGTCAAGCTTTATATATTATTGCATATTAAGTTTATTGGTTTAGTTAAAGGACTAGAGTTTTATGAGTATTGTACCCATTCTAATTCATTATGATGTTAGTACCTTTTGCTGAGCAAGTTAGTGGGCAAGTTGTTTGCTTGGGACCAAAAATGATTTTGAGTGTTTGCCACATCTAGTTGTAGGCTCGGGGTAGGATAAACTAGTATGGTATCGGAGCATAGAGTTAAAGTGTACTAGGGTGTCTATAAAGTCGTGCCTAGTAGAGTCTTGCTTATGGGTATGTTGTGCACCACACTTATAATCAGGAGGCTACAGGGAATTTAGGGTATGTCTCTCACTCTTTCATACTCTAGATCGTGCAATAGAGTTGTTCCATAAGAAAACTTATTCAGATTCATGTATTCCTCAGATCCATTTGACTACCCCTCATAAAACAAGTGGTTGAAATTGTAAAGTTCATATACTTATTAATGAGTTACTTTACTCTTAGATAAAGCCTTAAAAAAGTAAGGAGACTGCACAAGCATGAGAGTAGCCAATTAGTATGTCCATGTCTATTTTCAATGGAATGCATCTTTCTCCATATTAGTCATGTATTTAAGTTAAATTAAAACATACTTCTAGATTCTCTTCTCTAAATATCTCTTCAAATTTTACCCTTGAGAGGGAAGTCATATCTCTAAATGTTTGGTGTTTCCCTTGGAGAGAGTATGATTATAGGCTTTGTAAATCATAAGTTGTAGAATAATCCTAGATATAGAAAAAAATAGAAACCAAAGAGTGAGGATAATGGTTGATCGAGGAATTTATTTAAGAGTTATGTATCTATAAGCTAAGTAATGAAGTGATAGGTCAAGTCTCTTTTTGGATTTGATTAAAAAGTAATAAGTATCTTCTAGCTTTCATTACAGAAGGTAGAGTAAAAGTTGCTAGTTAGGATGAGTTATTGTACACTTGAATCACAAAGAAATTTATGTTGGTATGTCATTATTTAGTAAATACAAAGTATAGGTGTTGAATAGAAGGGTAGAGTATCCATGAGTTGATATAGGTGTTGAATTGAAGAACAGAGTATCCATGAGTTGATATATCTAAGCTAGGCTTGTGATTTTGAAGGAAAAGTCCTATGATATTCATAGAGTTATGGGCTTAACCAAGAATTGATGTATAGTGAATGGGTAAGTAGAACCTAGGTTTTGAAAGAGGATATGACAAGAAAATATAACTAGGTAGACTAAGCAATACAGATTGACTACTTGTCGTTAGGTCTTAGTGGGTGAATATTTCTTAGTTTCAGTCAGTAGTCATAAGTTAGTATAGTATGTGAGAAATTATATGTATGTAGTTAGTATAGTATGTGAGAAATTATATGTATGTACGTGTTTGATGCTAGATACGAAGCTTGAATTTGAGATAGAGGGGTCATGATAAGAAGGATGGCTACATGAAGGTGGTGATGATAGGTTTTAGATTTGATCTAATAGGTTTGACATAGAGTATGTAAGGAATTAAGATGTTATCTTGCAATAAATGAGGTTGTACCAATATGGTATTGTGTCCTTAGATGAGAAAATAAATTATGGCTAAGTTATTAGGTAAGAAGAGGTTTAAGAGGTGCATCAAAGAGAGTATATGGTTAGTATGAGGTTTGAATTAAGCCTATGATTTAAGTATATTGAGTTTCCAATATGGGTTAAGATGATATAAGCATTATGTGTTATCCTTAAGAGTTTGAATGAAGGTATCACATATAGATAATGATGAATATTTTACATATAGTTCAAGTACCTTCTAGTTAGGTAGATAGCAAAACTTAAGGAAGCGGTCTCAGTATGCTAAGAAGAAGGAGTCAAATTACTAAGAGTTAAATAGAGTGGCCTACAAGGAATCCTTGTACCTGCAATAGGACAGTTAAGTAGACACGAGATTAGCATTTAGCTAAGTATTAGAATTGAATTAATATAGACTAGTTTAAGGAAGGTGGAATAGTACTAAGCTTGAATGTGGTTTTTATGGCACGTGGATGAATATATGATGCATTAAGTGCTTATTGAGTAGGAACCGAGGTTTGTTGAATGTGGTGGAAGAGAGTAGTACTCTTGGGATGAAGTTTCTTATAAAGGTATAGAGGATAAATTTTGTTGTTAAGATTTCCATGATCATCTTATGTGTAGTACCTTGTAACTTAGAGTTAGGCTTGAATAAAGTAAGAGAATGCAGTTAGACAAACATTGGTAGAAGTAGCCATGTGCATCATTATAAGGGCTATGAGTTGAAAATATGAAGTATTATGTGTCAAAAGAAAAGCGTAGTTGAGAAGCATTGCTAGGCTTAAAAGCTATCAGTTGAACCGTTCAAAGAACCATACTCCTAACCTTACTTCATGCCCAAGTCACCCATATTCTATGTTGAATATCTTAGGATAGAGTGTGACTTATATTTAACCTCGTATTAATTAGGTATCCCATACTCTTAGTATGAATTAGTCCTATCTATGTTGGTAGAAAAGTTCATAAGTGAGAAAATAGTAAGATTAAATTATTTCCCCTCCAGCCTAGTCTCACCTTAATTCGAGGACGAATGATTCTAATAGAGGGATATTATAACACCCCGCAACTCTATTCATAGGATACAAATATTTTTGTTGTAAGTATATAATCTTGAATCTAGTGATTCCTTACTTGTCCTTATGTTTTAAGGCTCATTCCTATAAGTGAAAAGTGTATTAGAAGTGGATTAGGGTCATAAGAGACCTGTAGTACTTAGTCAAGTTCAAAACTTTCCTATTGATTAAGTTTTTCTCATTAGATTATATATGAGTCAATATTAAATGACTATAACTCTCAACACACAAAGAATTAGGTATCTCATAACCTATAAAATTAAAGGTATTTGAATCCTCTTTCCAATGCCACCAAGATTGCCTCATTTGGAATTCAAAGTAAAAGATTATGACCATTTACAATGGACTGCTTGAGCAGAGTTAGTTCTACGACCCTATATTACGGGTTGTAGATTAAACTACGAGCCCATATGTTTAGCTCGTGGATTGACTCCTGCAAGTCAAAGTTTGAGTACCAAACTCTATGGACCAAACTGCGAGTCATAGAACCTTTTACAATCCATATTTTGGTCCCATAGAATGAGTTCCAAGACCCCAAACTCCACCTCGGATTCTACGGGTGGGTTCTACGACCCGTAGAAACTTCTACAGACCATAGATGGCCTCGTAGACAACCTTGTCAGCATTTTAAGAAGGGTTATTTTAGTCTTTTCCCACTTTTTATAAGCCTAAACTTGATGATTTTATCCCTAATTAAGCCCCTCAACATTATCAATCGATCTCATTACACTCAAAACATTCTCAAGACTTAGAACGTAGTTTTAATAGGAGAATATGGTTTTCAAGCACCTTCTTCAAAGTTCTTCAAGAATCTAGTTGTTTCAGGTATGTAAGGCTTACAAAAATTCTACTACATTATCCTAACATTATGCAACTACTAGTTTCTTTTGTTATTAATTGAGAACAAGATTTCTTCATTATGAGTGAATGTTCTTGTTTATGTTACTTTTTGAATGAAAAGCATGATATTTATTAAATTTTCCTACTATATTGAGATCCTAAGTCAAGGTACTACTTCTAATTGCTAAACTAGTTAAATTCTAAATTTACAATGAAAATATGTGGATTTCCAAGTTTTGCCTTAAACTCAAGAAAAGTATTAACATAAGTATTTTATGAATAGTGAAGCATGAAACCTGTGATTTTATATGATTTTGAGAACAGTTAAGATAATACTAAGTTGGACTAAGTTCAAAGAGAAGAAAAGTAACACTTTGAGAAAATATATTCTTTAAGTATGAGTAGGTAATTAATACTTTGGGAGTAGTATTGAGCACCGATATGGGTAAGAGTAATAATAACTCAAACTCATAAATTACATAGCCAGCGTAGGATAGAATGGTATCAAGAGTACCACTCCTTACTTGCCACTGAGATGGCCTAGTTTTGGATGGATCCACTCCACTAATACTTCATCCCTTACCCTGACAAAGTATGGGATGGCTCTGGCAACGTGGGCAAGACATTGTACCATCACGAGGCTCATAGTAATGATGTTGATTAGAGAAACTCCCCAAGAAGTAAAGCTTATTATTTTATACACTAAGATGTATTATTTATTTATTAAAATATTTCTATTTATTATATTGCATTATTTAGTTGAGTTGAGCTATTTTTTTCAGAACCAAGCATTTTAAGTATTATATTGTTTGTATATTTGGTTGTGCTCACTAATGCATTAAAACAAGTATGTATTTCATACTGAGTTTCACTTTTAAATGTGTTTAAAGCATATGATTTACTTGCATGACATACTTTTATCAATTAAGTTATCTCACAATCCAGTTCTAAAGTAGAGTATCCTGTCCTTAGTACTTTTTGACCATCTTGCATACTGTACATTCCATGTATTGACGCCATTTGGCGCTGCATTATTTTATGATATAGATTCAGCTACTCATGGTAGCAGATGTTCAGTAAGGCAATTCCCATCAACAGTTGGTGAGGCCTCTTTATATTCAAAGGAGCTTGAGAGTCTTTATTCCTTTTGTAATTATTTCAATTGAGGTAGTCGTGGGCTTACTCCAATACCTATTTCAAAGTCGGTATTTTAGAGGTTTCAAAGACTAGAAAGATATTGTTTGTTTTATTTTTTGAAGTTGTTTGAAAGTCTTGAATCAAGCTTTATATATTATTGCATATTGAGTTTATTTGTTTAGTTGAAGGACTTGAGTTTTAAAAGTAATGTTCTCATTCTAATTCATTGTGATGATAGTGTCTTTTGTTGAGCAAGTTAGCCAGGTCAAGCGGTTCGCTTGGGACCAGAAATGATTTCGAGTGTTGGTCACGTCCGGAGTGTAGGCGCGGGGTGTGACAAAATCATGCCAAAGTCCATCCTTTATCCCTTAAAGTGTAGGGTTCTTTGTTGCTTAGGAAAGGCCTAACTTAGTGGAGTAGACTATGGACAAAACAAAGGAAAACAATAGTTCAAAAATTGTGAAAAACTCAAAATAATTTAAGATGGATTAGAGCCCAATGAACGAGAGATATTTCTAGATATAGCTTGTTTCTTTTCGAGAAGATGAAGAAAAAGAAAGTTAAGCAAATTCTTAAGAGATGTGATCTTGGAGCTGATTATAGATTGGATGTCCTAATTGAAAAATCTCTTGTGTTCTTAATTGAAGATGATACGATCGAAATGTAAAACTTAATAAAAGATATTGATAAATATATAAAATAAAAAATTACAAGTCATTTATTTTTTAGTTAGATTTGATAAATTATCTTTTTTGTCAAACATTTTAATAATTTTACCATGACTTTATATTTATAATATTTATTTTTTTGTCAAACATGTATTTCATGATGTTTGTATAAATATTGTATTTTTAATTGTTATGATTAATTTAATTAAAATATGCTAATTTAAAAAATATAAACTAATTTTTAATACTATAAGTTGAGAATATATGTTTACTAACTAATATTATTTTTTCAAAAAGACAATATATATCTTAAATATTTAATTTAATATTATTTATAAGTACCCTAATTTTTCTAATATAAATTTTTAAGACCTGCACCATAGGAAGATGCAGAAATGTAGGGGTGAGTACCATCAACAGGCACCCAGTAGGCATCATCGGTCGACTGAGTGAAATACTACAAATATGTATAATAATACTCAAATATAGAGAACTACAATAAGACCCGCAATCAAAATCCAGCTAACAACAAATGTATTAGTAACAACTTTGTATTCTAACGGTTAGAAATTGGTAATGTATCACAACCCAACTGACAGAAAACGCAGCCAGAATCTAGTAATGTATCACAACCCAACTGACAGAATATAGTGACCAGAATCCAATAATATATCACAACCCAACTGACAGAACACAGCGGAAACCAACTCTCAATATCACATAGGTCAGGATGTTGAACTGTACGTGGGTGTAAAGCCCTAATATCTATGTTTGTATGCCCCCTGAGCCCTGATAAGCCCAGAGGGTACACCCATGCATAATCAAGGTGTGTATAGGTGTATAGGTCCAAGAATCTAGATCACATGGGGCCCTGGGGGTGAATTGACTTATTCCTATTTATGTGGTTATCAATGTTGTATTTCAGTTGGATGGTTTGAGCCTATAAAGTCAGGCTCGTGCAGTATAAACTTGTTACAGGATGCCTTAGCCTGGGTTCAGGGTACTCATGATAGACAGAAGACAACTTTGAGTCGGCACCTAGGGTTATACCAACCATGAATATTGATTGGTACAGTTTGAGATTGGAGACAGAGTGGTTCTAGGGGTGTCACCCATGAGAAAAGTCATGCGGGTTGGGAGGTGAGGTAAGCTTAGCCCCAATACTTAGCCCTTTGAAGTTTTGAGATGGGTTGGGTCGGTTGCATCTAAGTTAGCCCTACCTCTAGCTTATTCTGTTATACATACTATTTTTTTACGTATCGATGTTGTGCTTGTGAATTCCAAATGAGTTGTATGTACCCCGGTATGATTTCATTGAGTTAGAAAATTATCTGATATCATTAAGGGAGGTTTTGGTAGAGAACATTCTAAAGGTTGTACCGAAATCTATTGTGGCAATTATGAGTGGTTGACTATGGTTGATTGTGGTTGTTGGGCTGATTATGGTGTTGTATAGCATGAACTTAATGACTTATAGGTACCAGTTGCAGCAATTGCGGTACTTGCTAGGGGTCGCTAGTTAAATACTATAGAATGGGGGTTGAATGGTAATAGCTACTGAGGACCATGTTCGAGAAATTGTATATGGATGTATGGGTACGAAGGGAGGTACAGGGACTCATTTGAGTGGTTGGACTGTTGGGTATTTGTTGTATTGGTGAGTGTTTGATGGCGATGACGGTGAATTGGACAACAAGAAAAAGGGGCTTTGGCTCTATGTGTGAATAAGAGCATATTAGCCAAGGTTTGCCATTATTTGGTTGGCCTATGGGCCATTTGTGGTTGCATTTCTGGATAGCAAAGGAGGTATCAGAACTATCATGGGATATGGAGTCTGCTATGACCGATATACTCATGGTGTGGACTAGATCCTGCAGGTACGCCTGTATTTGTACTTTTGCGGATGAATGATTTATTAGTGGGGGATGTTGTAATGACCCTCTGGGTCATTCCTATGGGTTTGCAGTTATTTATTGATTTGAGTTTGTCTATAATGACCTCGGACCATTGGTGATTTGTTGGGACTATTGGGATGGCTATTGGTTAGGTTATATGGGAGTTGTGTGGATTTTTGAGTTAACCAGAAAGTTATACCTGTAAAATGAGTTTTTGGGTAAACTCCTAGTAAAAAGCCTCAGAATAGGATTCTAATAATTCCATTACCTCTAATATGGTTGAATTAGGCTAGGAACATGTCTGGTACAATTATATCATGTTGCAAATTTAGTCGTAAGAACCGATTACTAGTTGACTCAGTCAACATCCTTGGGAACTGTGCCTCAAATGAGAATTTTGATAGCTCGATTAACTCTGAAACATCGAGTGTGGTCTAGGAAGACCCTTCGTTTGATACAGGGGACTTTTGAATGCGCTTTGACCCCTCGGGGGCTTTCCATTAAAGTTGCATATAAGGAAGTGAGATCCACATCAGATCATAGGAAGTTCCGTTGGAAATTTTGACCGTATTATTGGATCGGGAACGTCAAAAACCATAGGGTTAGATAGTTTATTTGTGAAAATCAGAGTCCGGACAAACCTAAAATGATGTAAAAGAGATTGAAGGATTAATGGAAAGAGAAGGGTGATGTGGCACTAAGTGATGTTGTCACATGGCAGCATCAGACTGCACCGTGTGGCAGTGACGTAGCTATATATGCATGCTTGTTTCCAGGAAATGGTTTATATATTTCCTCCAACTTTGCACTGTGATTTTGAGATCACTTTTCATCCGATTTGAGTGATTCAAAAGGCTAAGTGACTCAAATTTTCATGAGAAACATTGTGGAAGTGTCAGATTCTAATTTTGGCATGTATTTTGAGGCAAAATCTCTATTTTTTGCTGATTACATATCAGAAATGAGTGAAAACTTTACAATGTGATATCTCGATCATTTCTCAACCAGATTAAGTGAAATTTGTCTAAATTATTCTACGTTTCAAGAGGAACGTTGTGATATACTAGGTGTTCACTGAATTTAGCCAATGTTTGAGCATTTTAATCAAGAAAGTTTTGAAAAGAATGTTTTCCCAATAAAATCTTTAACTTCATTTTGAGTCGTTTCTCTGTCTTCTGGGATCTGTTTTAGGATCAATTTATAGATATGGACTCAGAGTGATGTAGGGATCATTGTATGGGAGTTGGTTCAGTATTTCGAGTATGGACCCTATTTTCCCTATTTTATTCGTAATTGATGTAATTTCATCCATTTCCTGAGATTTTACAATCAAATCAGTCATAATGACCTAGTGAATTATATTTTGACAGCTGAGTAGTAGCGGGAAGTAATTTGAAGGGAAAAGCTCAAGTAGATTGACTCAAGACACGAGGGATATATATATATATATATATATATAGTGATATGGGACTATAGTTGTTGTATTGAGAGTTGTGCTAGTTATAGCTGCTATACTAACTGAATTCTTACACTGTTTCGCTATGAGAAGGGGTTGGATAGGCTGAGAACAAGTGACGGGTATGTACACTGAGCTTGACTCTTGTATGTATGTGTGTGTGCCCTGAGATTACTAAAAAACACTCACTTTTGAGAATGGTAAGGGACTACATGCTACCTTGTGCACTGATTCTAGTATCTATACCTGTTCTAAGTACTTTTGGTTACCTAGATTATGGTAGATTGCCTATTTAAAATATGATTTTGTTCTACTCTGTGACTTATATGATCTTGTATACTATTATTATTTGTTATGTACTTGTGCTACTAGTTAGTGACTAGAGTAACACACCATGTTCTAGGGACGATTATAGTTGCACTCCTAAGGGAGCCTTGTATTCTGTGATATGAAAGATGTTGCTACTGAGCCACTAGCAGGTTAGAGACGGGAGTGTGATTCTGGTATCTAGGTGCAAGCTATATCCTACGGGCTTCCCGGGGCTATTTGTGAGGAGACACTAGTTATGCGGGTTAGTCTTGAGAACTAGCACCCTATTTAAAGAAAGGCACATTATCAGTGGGTCGGCACGTGGTTGCCTTAGGTGATATCCTTTATAGCAGTTGGTTTATGATATGATTCTGGGTAGGTGAAATCCTTCTGATTGCCTAGCCTCTTGGGCCTTAACTTAGGTTACACTGACGTTGCCCTATAAGTTGCTTTGCACAGAGAAAGAGGCATGTTAAGGGTCGAATATGAGCTAGTGTCTTGGGACAGGCATGTGTGCTAGCTTGATATGTACCTGTATGATTAAGTATAGCCTGTTTCTACGGAGATATGATGACCAGGAGATAGTGTATTCATTTTATTTCATACCCTGGCCTAACTCTGGTGTAGATATGACTCTACGAAATTTAGTTGTCCTGGATATTTATGATGTATCATGATTGTCTATGTTTTCTTCGAGCACTAGTGAATGGTGAGGTTATGGTCTACTTGGCCTTTGTTGGGCATGATTCTATGGTAACTTGTGATATATATTATATGTATATACACACTCTATTGTACTGTTGATAGTTTTTGTGTACTAGTTCTCTCTATTTGATGTTGGGGTATCTGTTGTATCTGAGAGAGTTGGTAATTACTGTAGTGTGGGTTGTACTGAGATTGTAGGATACCTAGGTTGTGAGGTCGTCACCTCATTTACTCTAGGCATGATATGACTGTCATTGCCTATGTTCACTCTGGGCATGAGATGAATTTAGAGTTTCGAATCTTGATAGACTAGTTGAGTGAGTGACTGATTGATATCTCGAGTCCCAGATGACGTCCCCGTCATCATTAGAGCACTGGTGGTAATGTCTGATGAATCTGAGTCCTAGGTGACGTTTCTCATGGTTCGTATCCTAGTGGCCATGACTATGATGACAGGTAGCGAATGTAGATTCTAAGGTCTGAGCACCGACTGGGATTTGGTTACACTCTAGGTTTGAGACATTACTATTTGTTTAGAGAGAGACTTGACACACTAATTGTACCAGGTCTGAGACCCGTATGATTATCGGTCATGGACCCCACTGATTGTATTTTGGGTCAAGGACCCCCGCTGATTACATTTGGGGGAGAGGTCCCATGATTGACATTCTGAGATGAGACATATTTGTTATGCTAGGGGGATTCTTTCTCTCACGGGGTATATGTCCCACCATTACACATGTATATTTTGGATTGGGTGCCACGTGTTGGCACAGGGTCGAGGACCCGATTGACTTGTGATTGTTGGGAAGAGGCCCCGTGATTGACTACCTGTGGATCCACATACCTATTCACACCCTAATTGTGTATGGGTGTGAGACCCCGTGTTTCTCGTCTTTCATAATATGCATATTGTGGCATGTTGTATAAGGCATATATGAATCTTGATAGAACTTAAGGGTAATAAGGCTTCAAGTAGGTGGTAATATCAAGGGATTAAAGTTTTAAGTAAAAGGAATTCCC
>JBCEWC010017324.1:0-12575 GCA_038996855.1 Solanum aculeatissimum
GTATGAGCTCTTAAACTAGATCAATCCATATTTACCCATTTTGAAAATATGAGTGATCCATTAAAATAAATATGGGTCAAATGGACTCATTTTACCTTATATGAGTTGAAATTGCCACCCCTAACTCCAACCAAGCCTCTTAGCGTACATTGCATATATAAGGTACGCAACAATATTAATGAAAAGCATAATGCGAAAATAAGCCTCAAAAGATAGAAGTTTAGATAACAGAAAGACAAAGGTCAATGCTGAGGGTGTATATATGCTTGGGGCATAACAAACTTGATACTAGAGCACAAACTTTAAGTATCCTAGGGTATCTATGAATCCATGTTCATAGGATTTTATTTATTGTTATAAGGGCCTAATTCCATAAATGAGTGACTATGGGCATTTAAGAAAAGTTTTTCTTTTTTGAAATTCTAGATTGGGTTAATAGAGTTGTCCCCTAAAAAACTTGTTCAGATTTATGCGTTGTCTAAATTCATTTGACTATCCCTCATACTCAAGGTAGTTGAAATAAAAAAGCTTAGATTTTTATCGATGAGTTACTCTCAGATAATGTATTTAGAAAGTAAAGAGACTGCACTTGGTGTCACGCTCTGGGAGGGTACCCTTGGTGTGGCCGACACTCAAAGACTATTGCTAGTCCCCAAGAGAACAACTTGACCTCATCATATTCATTCAATCAATAGTTAACACAAGCAGAAGACTAAAGATAGTAAAATGATGAAGAATCGTAATATATAAATGGTCAAATCGAGTCAATGAGGCTAGTATGAAAGGAACTAGATCAAAACAATATACAGTCAAACAAATCAACTCAAGTCTATTAAGCCTCTATCAACTGTTCAATGGTGCCAATGACAGGTCCATGGCTACCTCAAATCAAAAGAAAAGCAAGTCTAAAGTCTAACTTTAAAAGCTAGATGAAATACATATTGTGCATCCTCCAAGATCAGGGAGGACTCACCAATTAGATTAAAAGTGGGGAAGATCCTCAACGAAGCACCTATTGATGATCTCTGGTACCTGTCTCTAAATCATTAAATAATGCAGTCCAAATGGAAGTCAGCACATCAAATGTACAAGTATGTAAAATGGTTGAATGAAATATACATTAAGGTAGAATACTATTAACTCTAATAACTCAAATAAAGAGATATGGAACTCAATCAGGATGTCAAATGTCTATCTAAAGCAGAAATAAAGAGTAGACAATGACCAAACAATACAAATCCAATCCAGTCCGAATCCAATCCAATCAATCTAGAGTACTATCAGTATAAACCTATTTAGAGTTTCTCTTATCTGACAACAATCACTTATGAGCCAGTGATTGTACAACAATCCCGTTGGTGTTGCCACAACCATACAATACATGCTAGGGTAAAAATGAATTGACCCATAGTGGATCCAATCAATCAAGTCCTCTATTCTTTTAGGAACCTGTCAAGAGGAAACATCTGACTTAAAGGGTTTTAATCCACCCCTATGTTTGGCACATAATTATTGAGTTTGAGTTGGACTTACTCTTACGTAATTCGGTGCTCGTTACTTCTCTCAAGACTCAGTTCCTATAAAATGATCCATTCCCAATAAACAATCAGTGAGTCTTTTAATGGACTCTTTTCAACTCGTCAGTTCTATTTAATTAATCTTCCACCAATTCAATAGATCAATCCCATCAACCTTTCAAAAGTGAATTAGACAATCACGTAGGAGGACTTTCAATTTAGACCAATCTTTAGAGTTCAAATTTAAGACTCACAAGATTATCAAGTTCTATCAACCTATCATCATGCTCACATCACAATCACAATCAACATTCTCAAATCAAAGCTCTAGACTCAATCCCTATGTTCATTAATGTATTCTTTTGTGAAGTAATATGTAGGGTTTATGAAATAACACAAGTAAAAGTATTTATTCAGTTAATCAAGTTTATGATGATCATCAGCATATGAAGATACATAGAATTTATGTAATTTACAAGAAAACATGCATGGAGACTCAATAATTTCACAATCTTTCTATCATCATCAGTGGGGGTATATGGCAGAATAATTTTGTGTTTTAGTTTAGCCTTATATACCTAGGATGATGGTAGACAATCAAATTGCACATCTTTCGGCTCCAATCGTTCGAATTCCTAGCTTCTCTTTTCCTCTTCTTAGCCTTAATCTTTTGTTAGAACATTTAGAAGGCTTAGGAATGGATTTGAAAAACCTTTTTACGCTTAAAACGACTTATATCGATTGTTGGTTAAGTTTAGGAGGGGTAAGAAAAAATCTAGAATGCCCCTCAAAAAAGCTAAAAATGTGCATTATGGAAGACACCGTCCGTGACCCATGGGCATTTTTCATCAAAATATTTTTGATCGAGTTTCTAATCCTGTAGAAAATATTAGAATCACTATTAAGTACAAATTTTCAATAAGTCTACGATGTGGACATGTCGCACCGGTAGACGAGTAAACACTTTACCTATACGACAATCAAATGGGCATTATACTGAGTCAACTTTTTTGGAATTACATTTTTGTTTCGAATAATTGTCTTTTGATCTGGTTACTCTAAAAATCAACCGATACCATTTCCCCACATAATCTTTTGTGCTAATCACATTTTTGTTCTTGAATTTTCTACAAAGGTTTAGGAAGACGTATTATGTGAGAATGTCTCTTATCTAGGGGTATTTTGGTAATTTTATCAGGTGTAATATTATCTCTCCCTTAGGATCATTTGTCCTCGAATGAAGAGTAAAGAAGGACTCAAGGAACGAATAACAATCAAGACTCCTCTTAGTAATAAATCAACCAATCAAACTGTCTAGACAATCAACAATCAACTCAAGGGTAGACAAGGATAGACAAATCGATTCAAATCAAGAGTAAGGACATTACTTCCAACATTCTCACCATCAGGCATGAATAGATATTGGTATCTAGCTTTTATATCTTCCTCAGTTTCCCAAGTGGCTTCCTCAATAAATTGATTTATCCATAGGACTTTGACTGAGGCTATCTCTTTGGTCCTTAATTTGTGAACCTAACGATCAAGAATTTGGACTAGAACCTCTTTATAGGACAAGATATCTTTCACTCCAATACTCTCAATGGGGATTACCAATGAAGGATCTCCTAAGCATTTCTTCATCATCGAGACGTGGAAGTCAAATGAATCGTGGCTAGCTCAGAAGGAAACTCCAACACATAAGCAATATTCTCAATCCTCTTCATAATCTAGTAGGGACCAATATAATGAGAACTTAACTTCCCCCTTTTCACAAATCTCATGACACCCTTCATGGATGATACCTTCAAGTACACCCAATCATTCACTTCAAACTCTAATTCTCTTATTCTCACATCCGTAAAGGACTTCTGGCGGCTCTGTGTAGTATTTAACCTTTCTTAATAACCTTCACTTTCTCCATAGATTGATGAATAGAGTCTGGGCCAATCAACTCAGCTTCACCAACTTTAAATCACCCAATTGGTGATCTATATATCCTCCCATACAAAGCCTCATAGGGAACCATCTAGATACTTGCATGGTAATTGTTGTTATATGCAAACTCAATCAAGGGTAATTGGTCATCCTAATTTCCTTTTAACTCTAGAACATAGACTCTCAACATGTCATCTAATGTCTGAATTGTACGTTTTGCTTGGCTATCTATCTAAGGATGAAAGGTAGTGTTAAGATTCACCATAGAACCCAGTCATTTCTGAAAAGATCTCCAAAATAGGGATGTGAATTGAGATCCTCTGCCTGAGATAATAGACAATGGAATTCCATGCAACCTCACAATCTCATGAATATATAACTGGCATACTCTTTTGTAGTGTCAATTGTCTTAGCTGCTAAGAAGTGAGCTGATTTAGTCATTCTATCCACAATTATTCATATCAAATCATGTTACTTTTGAGACCTCGGTAGATCAATAATGAAGTCCATATTGATCATCTTTCACTTCCATTCAGGAATCTCAAAGTTTTGAGCTAATCCACGTGGCCTTTAATGCTCAACTTTAATCTGTTGACAATTCAGACACTTGGAAAAAAACTCAGAAATATCCCTCTTCATTCCACTCCACCAATATACTTTTCTCAAATCATGGTATATTTAGGTAAAGCCGGGGATGAATGAAATATCTAATGTTGTGGGTTTCAGCGATAATTCTATCTCAAACACTATCAACATTCGGAACACACAATCTACTTTGGTATCTCATCACACTATCTCCCCCTTTGGAGAAAACCATCACCCTCTATTTATGGATAGCTTCCTTCAACTAAATAGGATCTTGGTCTTGCTTTTCTTTCACCTCTGCACTAAAGATGAAGCAAACCCCTTTTGGACATTGACTCCTGCTTCATCATTATCTTCGACTTCAACTCCCGATCGGGTCAATCTATGTACTTCCTTAGTCAACTCTTTCTTTCCTTCCTCAACATGGGCAGTACTACCCATTAACAACCTACTAAGAGTGTCCACAATGATGTTAGCTTTACCTGGGTGGTAGAGGATTCTCATGTCATAATCCTTGAGTAACTCCAACCATATCTCAATAGCAGGTTGAGCTCCTCTGGCTAAAGACATACTACAGACTCTTATGATCAGTGAACACATCTAAATGCACTCCATATAAGCAGTGGTTCCAAATGTTAAGTGCAAATACCACTGCTGCAACTCAAGATCATGGGTTGGATAATTTCTCTCATGGACCTTGAGTTATCTAGAAGCATAAGTGGCAACCTTTCCCTCTACATCAATACATACCCCAATCCCACTCTTGAGGCATCACAATAAATTACGAATTCGTCAGTCCCTTCAGGTAAGGTCAAAACTAGGGTAGTAGTCAGTCTTGTTTTTAGCTCTTGGAAGTTTTTCTCACATTTGTCAGACCATAAAAACTTGACCTTCTTTTGAGTCGATCTAGTCAATGGTGAGGATATGGAAGAAAATCTTTCAACAAATCTGTGGTAGTAGCTTGCCAATCCCAAAAAGGTCCTCACGTCAGTTGAATAGGTTCATCTAGGCCAGTTCTTAACCAATTCAATATTTTGAATATCCACTTGAATACCATTGCCCGAGAAAATATGGCCTAGACAAGCCATAGACTTGAGCCAAAATTCAAACTTCAAAAATTCTGCATATTACTCGTTGCCTTTGAGAGTCTGTAAATTTATTCTGAGGTGATTAGCATGCTCCTCCTTTTCTTTGGAATACACCAAAATGTCATTGATAAACACAATCATAAACATATCAAGGTATGGTCTGAAGACTCTATTTATCAAATCCATGAAGGCTTCAGGCGCATTAGTCAACCCATAAAACATAACCAATAACTCAAAATGGCCATAACGAGTCCTAAAGATTGTTTTTGGGATGTCATATTACCTTACCTTCAACTGATTATAACCAGATCTAAGGTCTATCTTTGAGAAACAAGAGGCACCCTAAAGTTGGTCTAATAAGTCATATATCCTGGGGAGAGGATATTTATTCTTTATTAGGACCTTGTTCATTTCCTTATAATCAATACACATTATGAGAGATCCATCTTTCTTTTGCACGAACAGGATAGGAGCGCCCCAAGGGCAAATACTCAGCCTAATAAAGAACTTATTTAACAAATCTTTCAGTTGTTTTTTCAACTCTTTCAACTCAGCAAGAGCCATTCTATAAGGTGGAATAGAGATAGGCTAAGTATCGAGAAGAACATCAATCCCAAAGTTAATCTCCCTATCAGAAGGGACTCCAAGCAAATCCTCAAGAAACACTTCAGGAAACTCATTGACAACTAGGACTGACTCAAGAGTAAAAGGCTCAACATTATCAGTCTTAACTCGCACAAGGTGATAGATACAACCTTTAGAGATTAGCTTTCTAGACCTAAGGTAGGAAATAAACTTACCCTTAGGTGCAACAGAATTTCCCTCCCACTCTAGGACCAGTTCATTCGGGAATTAGAATTTTATAGTTTTGGTCTTACAATCAATGAAGGCATAGCAGGGATGAATTCAATCCATGTAAAGAATCACATCGAAATCAATCATCTCTAACTCTATCAAATCAGCAAAGGTATCCCTATGATGGATGAATATTACACAATCTCTATAAACTCTTTTGGCTAGGATACACTCACCAATAGGAGTGGAAACAACAAAAGGTTCAAGCAATCACTCGAGAAGAATCTTAACTCTACTAGCCATATGTAATGACCCTCTAGATCATTTATATGGTTTTGTAGTTTTTTGTTAATTTGAGCATGTGTATAATGACCTCAGGCCATTGGTGATTGTTGGGATGGCTATTGGTTAGGTTATTTGAGAGTTGTGTGGATTTTTTAATTAGTTGAGAAGTTATACACGTAAAATGAGTTTTCAAGTAAATTCCTAGTAAATGACCTCAGAGTGAAATTTTGACAATTCTATTAGTTTCGAAACAGTCGAATTAGGCTAGGAGCATGTCCAGTGCAATTATATCAGAAATTACAAATTTGGCCACCAAAATCAGTTAATAGTTGACCTAGTCAATTCCCTCAAGAACCGTGCCTCAGATGAGAATTTTCATAGTGTGACTAGCTCCGAAATATCAATTTTTGTCTAATATGACCTCTTGTTTGATACTAAGGACTTCCGAATGCGATTTGACCCCCCGAGGACTTTTCATTGAAAGTTGTGTATAAATAAGTGGGACCTTCACTTTATCATGGGAGGTTCCATTGGAAATTTCAATTGCACCATTGGATCCAGAACGTTTTAATTCATATGGTTACATAGTTCATTTGCCAAAATTGGAGTCCAAACAAGCCTGAAACAATGAAAAAGGGAATTAAAGAGTTGTTGAGTTAAAGGAATAACGTGGCACCACCAGGTTGCACCACGTGGAGCCATCTGGCACTGCCACGTGGATGCAGTGTGTCAGCCCAATATATAGGCACGTATAAGGTGGTTTCCAAGAAGAGAGATATATATGTAAACATCAACTTTGGACTTTGTTTCCGAGCTCATTTTTCATCCAATTTGAGTGATTCAAATGGCTAAGTTGTATGGATTTTTATAAGGAGCGCTATGGTGGTGTCAATATTTGATTTTGGTGCATAATTTGATTTAAAATCACTACTTTTTTACTGATTACATATAAAATAAATTGAGTGAAAACTTCACATTGCGATATCTCAGTCATTTCTAAATAGAATTAAGTGAAATTTGCATCAAAATTGTTCTATGTTTCGAGAGGCACGTTGTGGTATGCTTGAATTATGTTAATTTGGCTATATTTTTCTAGAATTTGATTGAGAAGTTATGTAAGAAGTGGTTTTTGATAAAAAAAATACAACTTCATTTTTGAGTCATTTCTTTGTCCTTTGAGATATGTTTTGGGCTCAATTTCTGTCTATGTACTCGGGGTTATGTGGGGATCATTTAACAGGGATTGGTTTGGAATCAAGATTATGAAGGTATCATTTTACGGGCCTGACGATTGCATTTATATGTGTATGGCCTGAGATTACTGAAAAATACTCGCTTTTGAGGCTCACAAGTGATCTCACTACCCTATGCATTGAATCTAGTATCTATATCCGATTCTAGGGGTTCAGGTGGTTGGTATATATATATACGATGTGGTTATGGTTGTCTATATCTGTTTTGAGTCTTTGTGGTAGAATTTCCTAATTGAATCTAATTTTGTGTTGTCTTGTGATTTATATGATCATGTTTATTATGGTTATTCATTATGTACTTGTGCTACTGGCCAATGACCAGAGAAACACATCATATTCTAGGAACGGTATAGTTGTACTCCAAGAGGATCCCTATGACTTGTGATACAGAATACGTTATTACTGAGCCACTGGCAGGTTAGAGGTGGGAGTGTGACCCTGTTAGCAAGGTGTAGGTTATATCCTACGGGCTTCTTGGGCTATATGTGATGAGACACTAGCTATAGGGGTTAGTCTTGGGGACTGATACCCTATTTTGAGAAGGGAACATTATTAGTGGGTTGGCACATAGTTGCCCTAGGAGATATCCCTTGTGACAGTTGGGCTGCGATACAATTATGATGGGTGTCATCCTTCTTATTATCTAACCTCTTGGGCCTTAGCTTAGGTTATACTGACGCTGCCCTATGAATTGTTTTACACACAGAAAGGGCCTGGTAAGGGTCGATTATGGGCTAGTGCCCTGAGACAAACATATGTTCTAACTTGACTCGTACTAGTATAAGTGTGTATAGCATGTTCCTACTAAGATATGATGACCAGGAGACTGTGTAATGGTTATATGCCATACTATGGCCAGATTCTAGTATAGATATGACTTTTCTAGGTTTGGTTGTCTTGGATACTTATGATATACCATGATTGACTATGTTTACTCTGAGAACTTATGATTGACAAGGTTATGGTATACTTGGCCTTTGTTGGGCATGAGTGTACAATGATTTGTGGTATATATACACTCCAAGCTACTGTTAATAGCTATTTTGCACTGGTTCTTTCCATATGATACTGGGTTATCTGCTTTTATCTGAGTGAGGTAGTAAATTGTGTGGTTCAGAGGGGATGAGTTTGTCAAGAGAGATGGTATGATTGGGGGATCCAAATTTGGATAGGCAAGAGAGAGATTGACTGGTTCTACACTTCGAGGCCTAATGATGCACCCTGTAGTTTAACTCTCCGATGGCCATGTCCTAATGTTTGAGATACCCGGTGATGCGCCCCATGGTCCCATTCTCCAGTGGTCATGTCTGAGTGTCCAAGACTAGGGTGCCAATTCTAAAATGGTCCTAACACTTGTCGTTACTTTGGGCCTAAGGCCCAGTTGACTATATTTTTAGGGGCTAGGCCCCGTTGATTGACATTTCGGGTCGAGGACCCCGCTGATTGCATTTGGTGGATAGGCCCCGTGATTGACATTCTGATATGAGACATATTTGTTTTTGTGAGGGGGCTCTTTCTCCCACAAGGGATATGTCCCACTATTACGTATGTATATTTTATATTGAGTGCCACATGTCGGTACAGAGTCAGAGACCCAGTGATATATGATTGTTGGGACGAGCCCCGTGATTGATTACCCATGGATCCACATACCTACTTACACCCTAATTATGTGTGAGTGGACCCTCTAGGCTTATGGGGGCGTTTAGGCTTAGACACTGGGGCCTTATACCCATGTATAGCCAACTTGTGATTACGTGAAATTGGGAGTTGGATTCTATTATGATTCAATTGATCAGATTGTACACAGGTGTACCTTCTAGGTTTATAGGGGGCTAAGCAGCATACAGGCATAGATATTAGGGTCTTTGACATGTGTACAAAATTATGCCTTAGTTGGGGGTAGTTGTGGCACAGTCCTATAAAGGTTTCGTTAGCCAGTATCTTCTTTTATCACTAGGGTTGGTACAGGTTATCATTGTTCGTCACTTGGGTTGGTTTAGTCATCATTGTTCATCTCCATGGTTGGCTCTATTATGGTTTGAGGGTTTCTAGACATGTTGTTTCCTTGATCTGAGTTCTAATTTTTCTAAACCTACTCCAGTTCTTATATTTGAGTTTTCTGGATTTATTGTATTTCACTTGGTCGGCTGATGATGCCTACTAGGTACCTCTTTCTGGTACTTACCCCCTATATTTTTATATCTTCCCATGGTGCAGGTTTAGGTGTGGGTCGTGATTGTTAAGTTGGGGATTTGGGAGCGCTCAAAAGACTTTCTTTCAGTGAGCACCAATAACTTTGGCTTTGTCGCAATCTCCTTCTTTTGATAGATGTCTTTTACTTTTAAACTTTTGCCTTGTACTGTAGTATGATGTATTTATTGGAGCACTTATGATTTGTATATTATTATGATTATTGGTTTATTTAAATTATTGTGTCCTTTCATCTATTATGGCTTTGTATAATTGACTTCCAGGTTCTGGGTAGGTTTTGGTTATTTATATTTTCATATTGGTGATGATTTGGACTAGAAAGCTAGGATAGGTACCCTAGGGGTTGGGAAATTGTCTTGCTTGTAGGTGAGATCTAGCAGGTGTCATCATGACCGTGTTGTGACACCACATAAGGAGTTACAAAAGATAAAGTGGAACCTGGATCAAGTAATGCACAACAATCAAAGGTAAAGACTCGGAGCATACCCATCAAAAGATCTGGTGTAACTTCCTAATCTTAGCAACTGCCCATGGGATACAAACTGTTCGTAGCCTCGTTTGCGCTAGAATTAGCATCCTTTTTATTTCCTCTAGTTGGTGGTACTGGTACAGAAGATTGAGCCTTGTCATCCAACTTTGGACAATCCCTCTGAAAGTGACCCATTTGGCCACACTTGTAACATACATCTCCTCCCTCGTGACATTTCCCCAGGTGTATTCTGTCACACTTGCCACATGATGGCTTACCTAGTGAACCTAAAGTACGCTAGCCTTTGACTGAGATCCCTGGGCTCTGAAATTCTGGGACTTTTGTTCATTCTAATTTTTAGGTATCGGTGCACTGGCAGATAAAGGTGCTAGCCTGGACTGAAACTTGCTACCATTCTCATTTCCTCTCTTTCCAACCTTATGGTTGGATATCTTAGCCCTCTTATTTTTTATCTCATCTCTCTCTTGTTGTATTTCCTCATCAGCTTGATACACATAGATCATCAACCTACATATGTTCATGTCATTCACAAGCATAGCTCCTCTCCCATCTTTCTTCGGCCACTTATTCAACCCATTAATGTACAGACCCATCCTGATTTTTATGTCTGCAACCATCTTAGAAGCATAGCCAGGCCGTTGCATGAACTTAAGACCATGTCACGACCCAAGCCTAAGGCCTAGTCGTGACGCAAAGAATGAAAATTCCGAAGGCAACCCAAACAAGCCTCTTAACATATCGTTTGCATGTCCTTGGTTGCGAAAGCATAATTGAATAATCAAGCAAGTAACAAATAATTTTAAGGGAATCAGGACTTGGGACTCAAGTTATGGGGATGTTTTTGGGAAAGGGATTTGCATGAATCACATAACAAATAAAGTGTAAGGGGCGGATAAGTATGACTCACGCTATTGAGATGTTATCGGGACTTGGAACTTCCATCATGTCATCAACACATATAAGGAATAGGGACTAAGGGAAATCTTTCATAATCACATAAACATAATGAGAGTCAAGCCCAATACATACATTTCCATATCCAATGACACCTCTAATACAATTGGAATAGGGGCTAAGATATCTCTCGGATTCACCCTCAAAAGATAAGTGACCAAAAATATACAAGTCTTAATCAAAACATGAAAGTAAAGTGGATATTGTCCCCATAGTGGAGGACTTACCAATAGTAGTCTTCAAATGATTAGGCTAGTCACGTGGAGGTTGAGGATGGATAGGAGCTTCAGTCCTTACATGGTTAAATCATGTAGGCAAAAAGTATGCATTAGTACTTGGAATGTACTAAGTATGTGAGGTGCAATGCAAGCAAGGAAGGATAATCCATAATTAACAATATGCATGACCATGATTAATGAGTATGAAATCAATATGACATGTATGGTAAATGCTTAAGTCAAACCATGCATGGAGATAGTCAAGCTTGCAAAACATAACATACATATGTGTGAGAATACCTTAACCGACATATAAGACCAAACAAGCTACTACTTGGAATTTTGATGTTTCCCTCCTCAATGAAAAAGGAGTGGTCTACTTGCCAAGGTAAACCAAACTTGACTTATGTAGTGGTGACTTTACCTAGTTGGATCCACTAGTAAAATCCCATTTAGGGAAAATAGCATAAACTTATGGTGGCACATAGTTAAGAGACAAAGACTTTATATAAGGACCCCTTGGGTCGAGCCACCACCTTAAGTCTCTTTTGGTGCTAAGTCTAATCTCACAGAGCACTTGACATAACCATAATTTAATTATAAGTTGAATGACATGTAGGAACATAACATCATGTTAAGAGTATCTCATTCTATCACGACCCGGATAGGGGGCCTAGATGTGACATGGCGAAGGAGAACCTGAAGGCTCTCGATAAAGCCATCATAGCATCATTATGCACATCATCGGTTCAGAAATACGGAAGCTAAACACATAACACATAAGCTCTAAGGGATTCGGTACTTGGGACTCAAGCTATGGGGACAATATCGGGAATGGGATGAACATGCATACACATAGCACATAGCGATACTCTCTAAGGGTAAGGGGAAATAGGATTCCACTATAGGGGCACACCGAGATTATGAGACATTCCACATAAGCACATAATCAATCAAGAATCCCAACATCCATAACATAATAAGAGAGTATTATTATAATCAAAGCTAAATAAGCATAGTTTTACATAACCAAATGTTCAACATATAAGTCATTCGTGCAAGAATCTAGAATGGTCCAACAAGCTTCTACATAGATTAGCGGGGCCTCGACAAGTTTGAGGCTCATCCTCAAGACATAAGAAAGTAATTAACAGAACATAAAATAGCTAGAATAGACGGTGGCTATTGCCCTTGAACAAAAGGGCTCACCACTAGCAAGTCTTCAACAAGTGATCAAGCGT
>JBCEWC010017325.1:0-12575 GCA_038996855.1 Solanum aculeatissimum
CATGTTAAGATTATGGCTTGAATGTTAAGTATGATATATGATTATGTGCTATGTGCAAGCATGTTCCTCCCATTCCCAAATTTCCCCCAAAGCTTGAGTCACAAGCCCCTAAACCTTTAGAGCTTATGTGCTACATGCTTAGCTTCTGCGTTTGCGAACCGATGATGAGTGTAATGATGCTATGATGGCTTGATCAAGGGTCTTCTGGTCCTCTTTCGCCATGTCACATCTAGGCCACCTATCCAGGTCGTAACAATGTGTTCCCCATGAATCCCTAATTTGGTATTATCGGATAAATGCAACCTTTTCTAGTGTGTAGGTGTAGGACAGTAAGTTAGATTCATCTATACCTCTAATCTAGCGAATAGGTAAATTTCATCCCGAAACTTGATCCGTCATTATGATGTGGCATTACTAACCCTTACTTTTATCCCAATACACCCTCCTCTTGATCTGGTTTGATTGATTAGACAGGAACATCTCAATCGAATCCTCTTAATTACCTCTTTTTCTATTTATTACGTCCTTGATCTGGCAAGTAACACTTGGCGAGTTCTAACTTAGGCCTCCATTAAAAAATAGTAAAGTGAAGAGGATTAATTAATACAACCTAACACACCTTCCAAGAATTAAACAATATTTGATTTTATCTTGTTAGTTCCTCATAGTTCTCACAACTCTACTTGTGGATTTAGCTATGCATGATCAGTATAAATGCAGAAATTATGAAGTAGAGTAACATAATTGAGCACTTACATAGATGAATTAATAATATGAAATCCAACTCTTCAATTAGAATCACAAAGTTTAATAAAGAACACACATTAATGTTTCCTCTCAAAATATGATAAATCCTTAGTGTATCCTCTAAAACCTTGTTCAAACTTCGTGACTGTTGGAAACTTCATGAAAAATAACCTAAACACCTATTTATAATGTGTGAAATACAAAACCAAAATGAAATAGGAAAATTATGTCGGCACCATCTACGGACAAGTTCACGACTTGTGTTTCACTATATGGCTCATACCTCAGGGCTTCGTGTATTACAACTAAAATCTGGAGGCTACTTCTACAAGAACTTTCCACGGGCCATGTAAGATTCTATAGCCTGTGAAGTGTTTCGTCTGATGACTTTTCATAATATCTCCATTTTCTGATCCTTAGGGCATGAACAAACTCTACGACTCATGAATCAATCTACGACTCGTCTGTTTCCCTCGTAGAGTTTAACTTAAAAATTTTCCCTACTCTAGAAATTGGTACGAGACACCATCTATGGATCGTGAACCTTTCCACAACTCATAAAGGGTTCCGTGGATCATCAAATTCTACTATTTCAGCCCGCTTTGTCCAAAAATCATGCCAACACTGAAATCCTGCAAAACAAACACAAAACACAATCAAACCTACTAACATCGCTTTGAGAACGCACAAAATTCCAAGTTTTAAGCATCAAAAGTGTTGCATTTTGAAAGCACATCAGCACCTTCAACTTAAAATTATTGCTTGTCCTCAAGCGACGGACTTAATCTAGATAAGAAGTACAGAGACACACAGACCTCAACCCAATGACACAGACTTTATCAAAATCTAACATAGATACCTACATCTCTTTTCAAATACACATCAGATAGCTATCCAACAAACCAATGCAGACCAATACATCTAACAGTGCAACTATGATAAGCTATGCAACCATAAATAAGAAACAATCATTTACATAGTCATATATCAACAATGCAATGCAAGTGCCCTCACAAAAAGAAGTCCCACTCCACATTCAGAATGATATTTTCAAATTCAGTACATGGGATAGTACTACAACACTCACTCTCTCAAACGACATTCAAATACTATGACCAATACCATAGATTTGCCCCTATACTCACAGCTGACACCTTTAACTAGTTAGACTAGGATCGCTTTAAGACCTTTTAGGCTTGTAATATAGGCTCAAGGGGATTTGGTATGATACTATAGGAACATAGTGACTAATGGACCTCTTTGAAACTGCATTTTTCTACACTTTTTCCCTACCAACCCATTTTTTCTTTTATTCCCTCTTTTTCTCGCATTTTGAACCTTTTAGGGTGCCTTAGACTTAATTTTTGCACAGTGCCTTTATTTTTCACAATCATTTTCTGTCTAACACACTGATTAGGCACTGCTTTAGTTTTGTTTTTTTACACCCCTCTTTTCTCCTCTTTTTGTATCACTCATTTCCCCCTCATTTTGTGACTTTTCCTCTCACTAACCACCCTCAACTTAGGCTTTTGGCATGAATTGAGGTGCATAATATCCATCCTCAGAAACAGGGTCACTTTTGGTAGCCACTCTCAACTTAGGCTTTTAGTTTCAGTCGAGGTGCACAATGTTCAAGGAAGGACCAGGGCCAAGTTTTGGACTTATCATTTATCAAGGTAGGGTTACTTGGGTATTTACAAAGAAAGAAGTCAATGTTAGGCTCAAACACGGGGTTCAAGGGATATATAGTACATTTTGTCAGTTATTTTAGGCTAAGTGGACTTGTTAAGAATAACGACCTAAGATCATTTCTAACTAACTAATTTACAGTATAAGTCAAAGTAACCGAGCAAATTCTGAATTGAAACACAGTACTGAATCATATAACTAAGTTCACTCACACATGGCACTGCTTACCTGTTAATACAGACTATCCAATTATGATTTTTATCACACTTTAGCCTAACTTATCGGAACAAACACTGTCAAATAATAAATCATGCAAGGTTGCTATCAAAAGTAACTAATAACCAAATTTGTTGGGTATCATTTTTTCAACAAAAACATAACTATGCAACAAAAACATAACTATGTCATAAATATAAGTATTGTATGCTACGAATACTATCTAAACATCCTAAACATGTCAGTTCAACAGAAAAAGAAATATCCACAGGGAAAAAGAACATAGGCAAGAAAACCCTTTGGATAAAAAATTAGGATATTATAGGCCAAGGATACTCAGACTTTACTAAGGCTTATAACTACCCACACCCTATCGAAAAAAATGTGCATTGTCCCCAATGCATACAACATATCAAAATTAAAGAACTGGGGTTAAAAAGACATAGTTGGGCACTTAAGTACCTCACTTAGTCTGCGGTTGTCCACCCTTCACATGTTTAGTGGACTCCTTGCCTGTAGGAGCGTGTTTTGAGGGTCAACACCCCTCACTCTCTCAAATGCGCGAGCTATCCGTATCTCCTCATCCTTCCTCAATGTCGCATGAGCAATATCTATATCCTACTCCTCAGTCAGCCCCGTCTCAAAATGCATAACATCAACTAATTTGTATGGGGCCTCTTCCCGAGGAAGGTTAGTGGTGGCTCTTCTAGAGAGAACAAGTCGACCACCACCTCAACTGATACAGCTGGTGGGATACCAACTGGGGTAGCCAATATTGCACTCATCTGGGCCCGTAGTTACTGAAAATTTGTTTGGATGGCCATCAAGTCAATCGGCCTCGTTGTGCTAAGGCTTTTTTGGACCTACCTCTCGAAAGCATCTATGCAGGAATCCTTGGGATTGAGTCTCTCCTGGATAGCAATAATCACGTATGCCTGCATATGACTCTCAACCTCGGAAACAACCTGGTGGACCAAAAGCCTTAACTATTGCAGTAACTAAACCATCTGCGACTCAGTGTGGGCCTATCACTGCACCAGGGCCTGAAGTGATGCTACATACACAAAGCCATGCCTGCGGGTGCTAGAGTTGGTATTATGGCTGCTGGGACAGGAGTATCATTAGTGGGCCCCCTCTCCACATCTGGCTCAGCTGTAGGGGCCCCTTGGTGGTCGGTGCAGATGTAATAGTATGGAAGGCTTAGGCGATGGCACTGGCCGAACATCTCGGGCATAGTTCATGGTGGTCTCGGTGCCTGTAGAGTGCAACTAGATTATCGGCATCCTTGAGCAGGCTAGCATCTAATTTTCTTTGAACCTCCACCTTAACATCCATATACTGAAGGATCTCTACCCCCGCTGCTAAACATAATCGATATATAAGGTAGGAGAAAGAGATAGTTGTGGACTTCTTCAGGGTCACCTCATGAATCTACTATGAAATCAACGTGGCCCAATCAAAGTCATAAAAATCTAAGATCCTAGCTACCCAAACAACATGGTCTGGTGTCAAATTGTTATCTAGTAAAGTTGGTCAGATCTGTGAATGGACTAACTCCCACCAGAACATGGCAAAGAAGTTAAGGGAAGACTTTACTATCAGCTCCTTTGAAATGGTCATCCATATAGGGTTGGGCCCCTCTGCTGCGATATAGTCAGCAACCCATCTTATCAACGAAGCTCTGTAATCTAGGTCCCTCATCTTACCCAAGTCATGAGTTTGCCCTACTCTTCTGTCAAACTCTATTATAGATCTTGGTGCTATGTACTTGAGTCCAAAAAATATCTGGCGGATGGCCTCCTCGGAGATGTCCACTCGTCATACTCTCACTATAACATTTATCAGTCTGGGTTGGACAAAAAGGTTCTTTCCCTTGGGAAGAATGCTGAGAATAGTGGTTGCGTAGGTAGCGAAGAACTCACATACCAACACTGGTGAGTACCTCTTAGAGGGCTCTGCCAGGCACTGGAGCCTGTAATGTACAATGTTGTCCTTGATCCTTAGGACACTATCAAGTCCTATGGTTATGACTCATGGTTCCTCGAATATGGAATGATCAGGTTGGCACCACTCATTCCTCTAAATATCCTCTGCAAATATGTCCTACATGGACTCCACGCACCACCTTCTATCTTGTGCATCTAGTTATGGGGTTTGTGCCAGAGGCGATAAAGAAGAGGCGGAGTCTGATCCCTCCTCGAATCCTGAATCGAACACCCTCTCAGAGGAGGTCATCTTAATTGAACTACTGGCCCTGTTACCTCCCTCATCAAACTACGGAGGATGGACCACTATGGTCTGGGACTAGTCTTGTCTGGTGGTGGCTCAAGTCTGTCATCGCTTGATGTCTGAGTCAGGCTAGACGCCAAACTCCTTGATAGAGCTACTCATCTCGAGAGACTCTGAGTCTCTAGGCTCATCCCATAGGCGGTCCCTCTTGGTGTTGATCTCATCCTTTCTCTGTCAGGGAGCCATAGTACCTGCAAAGCACATATTCATACACTGGTTAGTTCAATGAATTAAAATTGAAAGCAAAAATAATAATTGGTATGTGATAGTATGGGTGTACGAGTTCCCTTTTGATGAGCCGTAGAAGGATCTATGAGCCAAAAAAGGGCTCTCATGGATGCAGTGTTCAGATTTTTGAGTTATTGGAATTGTATCTATGAGACCAGGTACAAATCATAGAATATTCTATGGGTCATAAACTGAGTCATAGAGATTCTAGATCAGGTTTTCACAGGTGTAAGTTTATGAGACCTATCTGAGTCATGGAAAGTTCTACAATTCATAGAAAGTCTCGTCTGATGGAATCTCAAAAAATTTTAGGTTCTGGAAATATCTACGAGGGGTAAATACAGCTCGTAGAATGCTCCATGGGCTGTAAAAAACACATGTTGGTTCACTTCAAGATTCTAAATTTTTCAATTCTATCACACGAGTCCTATAATAACCATTTCTACTTATTTAAACAGCATCAAAGCAACATGCTCACATACCCCACATTATTTAGTACACAATACCCAGTGCCCACATGCATTATAATCAAAACAACCCCATCGACAGTGATTTAGCATGCAATCATAATGATACGACCCTAGTTTAAATGTTTTAGCAGCAACAACAATTTCTAGCAACCACATGACATGTTTTCAATCAATTCGATTCATTTTAATGGCATATACATCATTCGAACATAAAATTGGCTAACCAAATATTTTCCAGTCACCTAATTCAGTACTAACCTAGGCAATCAAATCAACTTCATGAGTGACCACCGATGTTAGAACTAAACTAATCTAATCACATGGTATAAACTCCCCACCCAAATCAAGAATCAACCAAGATTAACATGTCACTCAATAATTTTGGACTTTAGGGACCAATAACTTGCAGAAATTGATGTAGACATGGTTAAAATTGAATAGGGGAGAAGAGAGAAGGCCAAAAACCCTAGGTGGTAGGTCTCCAAAAAAGTGGCCAAAGAATGGTGGGGGTGCCAGAGTTTGGGGTCGGACTGACATGGGGAAGGAGGGTTTAAGGCTAATTTTTGAAATTAAGTGTGAAAATGGGGTCAAATTAATTTTGACCCCGTAAATAAGCTTATCGGGTCGGTTTGAAAAATGACTGGGCCTAGCCTCACGAAACCTCGATTAGGGGTCGTGGAATGTTATACGGGTCATAGATCGTGGTCTCGTGTGAGTCTGGGACCCTAACTATAGACCTGTAATCTACGATCATTTGTACGAGTCGTGTTAATGAAATACAACTTGTAAGAAGGTTTTATAGAATACCTTCGACACTTAGTCAGAAATTGGAAAACTTACCTGGGGTCCATGAGCCCTATTTACGACTCTATTTTAATCTATGGATCATAAAGTTGTCTCGTGGATGGGAGTGGACAAAATGTTTCTTAATAAAAAGTTCTACGAGATGGTAAACGAGCCCTACAATGAAGTACGACCCATATAATCAGTCTTAGAATCTTCTTTTTAGCCTAAAATTGCTTGTTGGGTCTTACACATATAGAACCTGCACAGACACACTATTACCCTATATGTCACCAGCACAAAGTCCACATATTACAATCAAATTACTAAAAAATAAAATCTACCTAATAATATAAGAGTTAAAAATCAAATAAAACTACCCTATTACATCAAATAACATGGGTTGTCTCCCAAGAAGCGTATGATTTATTGTCGCAGCATGACATGGACGTCTTGATTTCTCAGACTTCATCAATCCCCCAAACTTTCATCTTTATCTCGTCTGGCCTCTTCATTGACTCACAGACATTGAAGACAACTTCTTCGTCATTCAATCTGAACTTGAGTTAGCCAGATTCCATGTCCATTAGGGCTCGCCCAGTGGCTAGCAAAGGCCTTTCCAAGATGATTCGGACTTTGAATTTGACCTCACAATTTAGGATAGCAAAGTCTGTGGAAAATATGAATTTTTCCACTTTGACAAGGATATCATACAGTATCCCCACGGTCTTCTTTACCGTTCGATCATCCATCATTAATCTCATGCTCGTTCGGGTAGGGGATGTCAAACCAAGTTTCTTGAAGATCACAAAGGGCATCAAATTTATGTTGGCACTGAGATCACACAATGCCCTTGCGAACTCCATATCACCTATGGTGCAGGGAATGGTGAATGCTCCTAGGTCTTCTCATTTCTGTACCAAGGACCTTGTTGAAATCATACTTCAATGTTGGAGCTTTTGTTAGAGCTCTTGGCTCACAGTACACTTATTTGTAACCATATCCTTCATAAACTTCACATACCTAGGCATCTTCTCTAATGCCTCAATCAACGGGATATTTATAGAGAGTTGCTTTAACATAGAAAGAAAGTGTTTGAACTTACCTTCCTCCTTCTTTTTCTTTAGTCTTTGAGGGAAGAGATGAGGGGGACAAGGAATGGGTCTCAACTATTTTGGCACTGCGTCGCTTTCCTCATTCTCAACTGATCATCTCTAGTCTCAGTCTACCTGTTCATAGCACTTTTATCACAAACATCTTCATCATCCAATGGAATTGGGGGATCAATGGTCTGCTTCCCACTACGAGTTGTGATTGCCATACACTGTCCCTTATTTTTTGGATTTTTCACTATGTTACTACACAATGTACCTTTTTGGTAATGGTTCAACTAAGTTGATATCTAAGTGAATTATTGCTCCAACTGCTTAATTACCACAGAGTGAGAATCGATCTTCTGATTAATGCTAGAGATATCAGACTTCATCCCCTTTAGTGTCACATCTTGTGCATCAGCTTTCTTCAACAACCAGTCAAACATCTCCTCAATGTGAGAGTAACCAACTCTATAATCCTGATTGTGTGGGGGAATGTACGAACCACTTCTGAAGCCATCTCTGTGACCTCACTCAAAATCTTTGTCCGGTCCCCTTTACACATAATAGTCTTCTATGTTGTTGTCTCTGAAGGAGCTATCTCTCCCAAAGTTCTGACCTTGGTTCGCTTGACCTTGGCGTCAATAGTCATGACTGGACCCTTGGGTATTGGTCCAAAAATCCACCATCTGATCAGCAACAAAACACGTGTCCTCCTCATAATAAGGCTCCTTGTACATGGGAGCATGTGGAGGTTGATGAGCTACAACATTTACTCATTCTAGAGTCTACTTCATCAAGAGCTCTACATTAGTATTAATCTGCACAAGTTCCTACTTCACTTCCTCACTAGCCAGTGTTTGTGCCGAACTAGTACTAATCGAGAATGAACTCCTCATAGTAGACTTTTCCCTCGCACCCTATGCACGGTTTGTCTTGACTACCCTCTCAAGTCATTAAGCAACCTCTTGGAATGGGTGATCTATAAATGAGCCCCCCATAATAGTATCAGCAACTTCTTGGCCATTTTCAATAAGGGCTTTATAGATGATCTAACCTGGGTTTTATCAATAATCTTGTGGTTAGGGACACATCTCAAACGCTTAGTGAACCTCTCCCATGTAGCACTGATCGAATCACCAAGTATCTGCTCGAAGTTATTAATCTCAGACTTCAATTTTAGCTTCTTCAAGATTGGAAAGAACCTCTCCAAAGAGGTTGTCTGCAATTCTTCCCAACTAGTGATTGAACTCTGGGGGAGCTCAAATAACCATAAATTTACATTACGTGTAAGAGAAAGTGGGAAAACATGGAGCACAACGACATCCATGGATAGATTTTGGTTCCCCATCATGCTCTTATATACAAACACAATGTTGTGTAGATGGTGGTTATTTGGATCATCTGATGGTAGGCCCACAAAAACCCATGATTCTACAACATTTGGAGAAATCCACTCGAAATGATAAACTTTGTGTCATCTGGTAGTGGGGGTAACACAATAGTTCCCGTAACGTCCATCTCCATAGGATCAAGTCGATATTGGTTTTACTAATTCGGTGTGGCTTACAGACCCTGTGGTGGTGGAGGTGGATCGTTAGCTCCACTGTTTGGGTTAAACACTGCATTTACTTCCTTATTTGCAACGTTGTTTACATTATCATGGGTCATCCTCTTTAGTGTTCTTTGGATATCTTGATCAAATGGAGTAGCGAGATTGCCTCGGTTCTTAGTGTTACGCATACACTACACCTATACACAAAAAAAAACAACAAAAAGTAAATTTAGGGATATAAGGATTAATCCCCTAAAATTACTTGAATTAACAAAGTCTAGCCATATTCCCCAGCAATGGCGCCAAAATACATGATGTCGCTCAAGACACACCTCTTTTTTAAGGTAAAACGTTCGTTGTCAAGTAATTAACCTAATCGAGGTTAGGGTCAATCCCTCAGGGAAGTTGGTATACTCAAGAATTAATTTAATGTAAGTCGAGAATGATTAACCTACTTATCTCCCAGGAAAGGGGGTGGGGGTTTGTAAAATAAAATTAACTAAACTCGACTAATACAACTGATGAAAAATCAGTAGAAGAGCTAACTAGGGTAATGTGCTCCCCATGAATCCCTAACTTAGTATTATCGGACAAATACAATATTTTCTAGTGTGTAGGTGTAAGACAGTAAGTTAGGTTCAAATAAACCCTTGATCAAAAGCAAATAGGTAAATTTCATCCCAGAACTTGATTAGTCTCCGTGATGTAGCATTACTAACCCTTACTTTTATCCTAGTACAACCTCCCCTTGATCAGGTTCAATTGATTAGATGAGAACATCTCAATCGAATCCTGTAATTACCTCTTTTCCTATTCATTAATTTTTTTATCCAACAAATAACACTAGGCGAGTTCTAACGTAGGCCTACGTTAAATAAGAGTTAAAGTGAAGAGGATTAATTAATATAACCTAACACACCTTCCAAAAATTACATAATATCTGATTTTGCCTTGTTAGTCCTCATGGTTCACACAACCCTAGTTGTGGATTTAGCTATGCATGATCAGTATAAATGCAGAAATTATGAAGTAGAGAAACACAATTGATCACTTACACAGATGAATTAAGAATATGAAATCCAACTCTTCAATTAGAATCGCAAGGTTGAATAAAGAACACACAATAATGTTTTTTCTATTAAAATATGATAAATCTTAACTGTATCCTCTAAAACCTTGTTCAAAGTTTGTGACTTATTTCATGAAAAATAATCTAAAAACCTATTTATAATGTGTGAAATACAAAAACAAAACGAAATAAGAAAATTGTGTCAACGCCATCTGCGGACAGGTTCACGACTTGTGCTTTACAATATGGCTCGTACATCAAGGTTTCATGGATTGCAACTGAAATCTGGAGGTTACTTCTATAAAACCTTTCCACGGGTTGTGTAAGATTCTACAGCCTGTGAGGGGTTTCATCTGATAACTTTTCAAAACTTCTCCATTTCTAATCCTTAAGGCACGAATATACTCTACGACTCGTTGATCAATCTATGACTCGTCTTCTTCCCTCATAGAGTATAACTCAGAAATTTTCCCTTCATTGGAAATTAATACAAGACCTCATCTACGGCTCATGAACCTTTCCACGACCCGTAAAGGGTTCTGTGGATCATCAAATTCTACTTTTTCAGCCCACTTTGTCCAAAAATCATGCCAACATTGAAATCTTGCAAAACAAACACAAAAGATAATCAAACCTACTAACATCGCTTTGAGAACACATAAAATTCTAAGTTTTAAGCATCAAAAGTATTGCTTTCGGCAGCACATCAAGAGTTGCATGATGGTCATGGGTTTATGTCATGACCCGGATAGGAGCCTAGATATGACATAGAGAAGGAGAACCCGAAAGTCCTCGATCAAGCCATCATAGCATCATTACACACATCATCGGTTCGAATGCGCGGAAGCAAAACACATAGCACATAAGCTCTAAGGGAATCGGGGCTATGGACTCAAGCTATGGGGATGTTGCCGCGAATGGGACAAACATGGATTCACATAACACATAGCAATTATCTCTAAGGGGATAGGTAAGTAGGACTCAAGCTATGGGGGCACACCGGGATTATGAGACTTTCCACATAAGCACATAGTCAAACACAATTCCCAACGTCAAGTCATAAGCATAATCAATACCGTTCCATAGTCAAGGCTCATAAGCATAGCATTACATAATCATAATATTCAATAATTACAAGTCAATGTACAGGAGATTAGTTTGTCCAACAAGCCTCTACATAGATAAAGCGGGGCCTCGACATAGTTTGAGGCTCACCCTCAAAACATAAGTAAAGAAAATAACATGACAAAATTAGGTAGATAGAAGGTGGCTATTTCCCTTGAACAAAAAGAGCTCACCACTAGCACAAGTCTTCAAGATGATCACTTGTCGGGCAAAGGTAGATAGAGATCATCGTCGACACCTACATTGTTAGAACATGTATACAAGAGTATGGGTTAGCACAATAAAGTACTAAGTATGCGGGCATGCAAATGCATATGCACAGGAACCTAGAACAACCTACATGGCAAGGGCACACATATAGAAGTGAATATAAGAAAGGACAATATAACAATATGCCATGAAGTCATGATGCATGAAATGCCATAATGTTCAATATAGAGGGGATGGAACCACAATCGACATCCAAATCCATGTGAGCTACAAAATGAACTTGCCCAATGAAAGCTCTCCCATTGGATCGGGGAAGATTACTTGCCAAGGGTAATCTCACCACACCTTACGAGTCTCCCATTTCGGTGTGATGACCACCTTCCTTACGGGTCTCCCATTTTGGAAGGATTGACATAGCATAACATATCATATCAAAGCATACCTATGGAGGCACATAGTTTGACGGAAAGGAGTATGGACCCTGTGAAGATAGCCCACCCCGACTCCAATCCCTCGGTACTAAGTCCACATCCCATAAGAATACGTATACATATACATGATCTTAAAACGAAACTTGACACTTGGACTTCAAATCATGCATACTTGAGCTTAAGAGCCAAACATACCTTCAAATACTCTTATGCATACTTAACAAGAGTCAACATCTTTCATAATCATGCATCATGGGCTAAAAAGCCAAACAATCTTTCATGTCATACTTCATGCATAAGAGTAGCTCTATTCATATCATATCATATCATATTGGTGCAAGCACCTATGTTGCTCAAAAAGCCATATCATAGACTTATTGTGATCACAACTTAGCCTTAACCCATACTTGTTTAAAATCATAGTCATAAACATGTTTGGGACTTAGTCCACATCAAAACTTTCATCATAAAACTATGAATCATGCATGCAATGCCATGAGGAATAATATGAATAACATGGGCAATGGAATTCAAAATTTACATTCAATTCAAGAGTAGTTCATGAAAAATTCAAGTCAAATCCACCTTTAATACATCATTTAGACAATACCCATGCATAAATCAAGAGTACAAGGGACATGCATAACTTGATCATCATCAAACCATTAA
>JBCEWC010017326.1:0-12574 GCA_038996855.1 Solanum aculeatissimum
ATGTCAGTCCTCGATAACTTTTTAGGACTTGATGGAAAGATAGTGACATGGGATTTGCAAAACCAAGAAGATTTATTAGACTATCTATGAACATTTTTGAACTGGCATATACTATAATATCCTACATGGTTAGAATGTACAATTCACCCATAGTCCCTACATGGTTAGAACATGTAGACAAGAATATGGGTTAGCACAATTAAGCACTAAATATGTGGGCATGCAATTCATATGATAAGTGTATCATGACCAAATAACATGATAAGGGACAAGTATACGAAAGGAATGCACGTAGACAAAGAGTAATATAACAATATGCTATGCCATGATGTATGTAATGCAATCCTATGATCATATATAGCGGGGATGTCACCTCAACCGACAACAAAGGAGACCCAAGCGAGCCACTACACGGATTTAGACTACTTACCAAGTAGTACCCTAGTCAACCCTTCAACAAGGGGATACAAAACAAGTCAATCCCTATCTAGAGAGATAACCCATGGTGGCACATAGTTTGACGAAAAGGGTGTGGCCCTTGGGGATAGCCCACTTACTACCCAATCCCTCGGTACTAAGTCTCATCCCACATGAATACGTATATATACATGTATCATTAAATTGGAAGACTTACATTCACTTTCAAAACATGCATACTTAGTCAAAATGGAACCATTGTTCAAATCATGTTCATGCTTAAGCCAAAGGTTATCAAAAGTTTACAAAATATTTTAAATCATGTCATATTAATGCAATAAGAGTAGCTCATCTACATAGATTATCATATCAAGCATTAATACAAAATCAAAATGGTGCAAGAACCCGGAATGTTCATAGAGCCAAAATGGAGAGACTATGTGATCACAAGCCTAGCAAAACTTATCATATCAAAGGTTACTCAAAAGTTCATCACAACAATAACCATGCATATGCCATGAATGAAGATCAAGATCATGGGTAATAGAATTCAAACTTAATTTCACAATTTGCAAGATAGTTCATCTTAAAACATGTAGAAATCCATAAATAAGTCATAATGCAAGTTACCCATGCTTAATTAAATCATGTAAAGGGACATACAAGTTTTTCAATAAAGGTTTCAATGAACATTCATGAATTCAAGATCCAAATCATGTTTAAATCACCTAAAAACTATAGGACTCAAGTCCCAACACTAATCTGCAACAATATTGGAACAACTCATAACTTAATTGAAAACTTAAAATCAAATTTAAAGATTTAGGATTCATAGGGTCTTTAAGGATGAAAGAGGATCCTTGAATCAAGTCCCACATACCTTAATTTCCCCAACAAATTACAAGGTCAAACTTCGTCAAGGCTGTCTTCCCCAAATTCTTCAAGCTTTCTTCAATGGAGGCCAAGAGGGTTTTAGAATTTCCAAAGTGAGTGTAGGATAATTTGAATGGATGAATGAGGGTTTGGGGATTGATTTAGGGGTTTAGGAGACGTTAGAATACCAAAAAAAGGCTTAAGGAAAAGTTAAATCATGAAATTACTATTAATAAAATGGAGCTTTTATCTGGACACAGGGTCACACGGACTATTCAGATACACCGTGAAGGTTCCACATGACCCATCAACTGCACCATCCAATGGACCTTAGCCAAATCTCAACACGAACCCTCAGAGAACTTTCTGGACTACTTGACAGAACCACTTCATGAGCCGTTTAAAGGTTGAAGGACCGTCCCACTATCCCGTGAGCCTTACCTTAGTCACCTAGGCCAACCAAAGCCTGGCCATGACACTGCCCCAATAGATGAGACCCTTGACGGCTCGTCAAATTGATCACAGACCATTTGGTGGTCTGTGGCCTATGACTTGTCTCATGCGGTGGTTCCTGGCCACCCCTAGTTCACTGGAGTATCCCATGACACCCCACATGGATAGTGATAAGTTTACCGGACCGTGGCCCTGTCCTTGGCCACTTGCCAAAGCCTATCTCCAATGTCTTCTGAATTTTAGGCAGTCCCATTATTTAGGCCATAACTTCCTCATCTGAAATCCTAATCAAGTGAAAACAGTTGTGTTGTGAAGCTAACTCAAAGAGATTCAATATGATATATAGTATCCCACACGCTTTTGCCCTAATCAAAAGTTATTATAATTTAAAGTACACTGCCTAAATGGCCTCTGTAGGCCACAAACTGACCCGCTTTGCGTTCGGCCACTTAAACTCAACACGTGGCTACCAAAACTCAACCATGAATAGTAGTACAGCATATAATACCAACCATAAGAAGTTTTTAGAAATATTTGGCTTGTTACAATATCTCCCCCTTGGGAACATTCGTCCTCGAATGTACTAGGACTAGGGCTTGAGGACTTCAATCACAAACAAGAGACATGCTAACCAATACATCAAGAGACCATGTATAAATTCATAAATCATTCAAAACTCATGTCAAAACATCATTTAAATCATTTTTGTGCCTATGAATGCATGCAATGTCATGAAACTCAAGTACTAAAGAATTAGGATAAGTTAGAGGATAGGACCTAGTGCCTTAGGCTTGAGTAAATTGGAAGATATGAGAATATCGTTTCTTCATGTCCGGAGGTAACTTTAACTTATATGTCACCTTACCAAGCTCCAGACAATCCCTCGAGACTTACTAAAAACCGAAACCAATTCAAGCCTAGGTGTTTTACCCCTTCACATCTCTAATCTATACCACATGATGAATCCTCCCCTTATAATTCTATTTTACGTACCTTAACCGAAACTACCCCCTTATTGTAAAACCACCTTATTTTTCCATCCAAAACCTTCACCAGTACTTCATCATAATTCAAGTTCTCCTCAATAGTCACATTCTCCAAAGGTGTAATTTCCTTGGGGTCACCAACCAACTTCCTAATGGTAGATACATGTAAATCCCGATGAATAGAGCTCATTTCCAAAGGCAAGTCCAACCGAATAGCCACATTTCCAACCTGCTCCACCATCTCACAAGGTCTGACATACCTCGGGCTCAACTTGCCCCTTGTTACCCAAGCACATACATACACTCACCTACATAAGATTAAATTTCCCTCTAGTATGGGGTAACCCAACAAAAAAATCCATACTTTCATCCTCCTACTTCCAATTAGGAGTCTCAATGTCTTGAGTCAAGCCACCGGACCTTTGATGTTATACCTTCACTCTTTGGCAATTAGGACATTCCGACACAAATTTATCCACATCCCTTTTCATTCCATGCCACCAATACAACCCTTTCAAATCTTGATACATTTTGGTAGATTTCGGGTAAATAGAATATTGTAAACTGTGAGCCTCTTTCATTATAATCTCTCTCAAACCATCAACATCCAGAACACAGAAACAATTTTGGTATCGAAGCACACCATCTTCCCCTTGGGAGAAAACCACAATCTTACCTTTGGCAACCAACTTCTTCAATTCCACCAAAGACGGATCTAAATCTTTCTTAGCCTTAACACCAACTACCAAGTAAGATTCAGACCCACTTTGCACAAAGATACCACCACTTTCTGATTCAGACAAATTTCACACCCAACCTAGCCAAACCGTGCACATCCTTTAATACCTCTTTCTTTCCCCCTTCCACATGTGCTACACTCCTCATAGAAGGTTTACTAAGGCATCCCCCACCCCATTGTCCTTGTCGGGATGATAAAGTACACTCATGAAATAACCTTTAAAACCGATTTCAACCCTAGCCTTTCATACATTTAACCTATACCATAAGATGAAGTCTCCCTTACAAATTCCAGCCTAAGTACTAGCTCACAACCATACGACCCCAAGGTTTTGGAACTCACCCCAATACCTTAACGAACTAAGGAGTCACAAAAGATAAGTATCATCTGAATTAAGTAAAGAAAATGCATCAAGGAAATAAAAGATCTTAACATACCCATGATGAAATCCGAAACTCCCTCTACACCAACTATAGTCACTTAATCTCTTTTTGCATTCTTTGGGCAGTTACGGATCTAGTGGTCCAAACCACCACACCCAAAGCAAGCATCCAGAGCTCTTCTACACGCACCATCATGATTCTTTCCACATCGACCACACTGATGTCGTAATAGTTCACCTCTAACCGGAGCCACTCGGTCTCTCCTCACCTTTTTTGGACAGTTAGAAACCTTATGATCCATGATACCACATCAAAAACAAGCATCCGTGGTCTTTCTATAAACACCTTTTTCATATTTTCCATATCGGCAACAAGAAGGAGTTTGGGGAACATCCCCAGTCTGTGCCTTATGAGGAGGCACTTTAGTAGCAACCCTCATGTTTGAGCCTTGACCGTGTTGGAAGTGTCCAAATCCACCACTCTTGAATTTTGAGAATCCACCATCAAGTAGGGCCCTCTTAGCTTCATGCACCCTTTCTTCTTTAGGGCCATAGGATTCCGGTGGACTCATATGAGTGACGTCCCTCACCCTCGATGCTGGTGTGCCAAATTCTGACAAATTCAGTGGAAAGGCCAGAGGAGCTCTCCTTGGAGGTATTTTTTGAAAGAGCGACAAATACACCAAGGTTCAAAAGAAACATCGTAAGGTCTCAAGGACCGACATATGAAAGAAATGAAATGAGGAATTTCCTAAAACATCATCATAACCCCTAACTCATAGGCATGGTGCATAACACACCCATGAATAAGACTCTACTTAACGTGGCATGTTGGACTCTGAGGATTATTTATAAACCTAGGGCTATGATACCATCATTGTTATGACCCGGAGAGGGGGCCTAGATTTGACATGGAGAAAGAGGACTCGAAGACCCTCGATCAAGCCATTATAGCATCATTACACATATTATTGGTTTGGGAATGTGAAAGCTAAACACATAACACATAAGATCTAAGGGATTCAGGACATGGTACTCAAGCTATGGGGACAATACCGGGAATGGGGCAAACTCATTACATATTGTTCTTTCTTATATTCAGTTCTATCTATGTGCCCTTGCCACTTGGGTTGTCATAGGTTCATGTGAAAATGCATTTGTATGCCCGCATACTTTGTACTTTATTGTGCTAACCTATACTCTTGTCTACATATTCTAACCATGTAGGTGCCGACGACAATCTCTATCTACATTTTCCTGATGAGTGATCATCTTGAAGACTTGTCCTTGTGGTGAGCCCTTTTTTTCAAGGACAATAGCCACCTTCTATCTACCTAGTTTTTTATGTCATTTACTTTACTTATGTATTGAGTGTGAGTCTCAAACTATGTCGAGGCCCCACTTTATCTATTTAGAGGCTTGTTGGACAACTAACTCTTGTACGTTGGCTTGTAATTGTTAACTATTATTATTCTGGAATGTAATGCTTATGATCCTTGATTATGGAATGGTATGGATTATGCTTATGACTTGATGTTGGGTATTGTATATGACTATGTGCTTAGGTGGAAAGTCCCATAATCCCGGTGTTCCCTCATAACTTGAGTCCTACTTACCCATCCCCTTAGCGATAATTACTATGTGCTATGTGAATCCATGTATATACTATTTCCAGCAACATCCCCATAGCTTTAGTCCAAAGCTCCTTTTACCTTAGAGCTTATGTTATATGTGTTTAGCTTCCGTATTTCTGAACTGAGGATATGTTTGATGATGCTATGATGGCTTGATTAAGGACTTTTGGGTTCTCCTTCGCCATGTCACATCTAGGCCCCTAACTGGGTCATGACAAAGATTGTATCAGAGCCCTAGGTTTGTAATGATCCTAGGTGTCCAATATGTCACGTCACTTAGAGTCTCGTTCATGGGTATGATTCACGCCATACCTATGAGTGAGAGACTATAACTACGTTCTAGGAACTTATCACTTCATTGTCTCTTGTATCGTGCCTTGTACCCTTATGAGATTTCTCTAAACTCTTGGTACTTTTTCGCTCATTCAGAAAATGCCTCCCAGAAGAGCTCCCCTTCCCCGTTAGGCTCCCGAAGTTGAGGAACAAGCTCCTCGGGCACCGATTGAGGAACTAGTGTCCCATGCTGAGTTCAGAAATAAAGTCTCTATGTTGGCCCAAACTGTGGCTAACCAAGCTTGGTCTGTCAACCCGTTCAATGTTGGTACCCCGACTTCAAGGGTGTTGGATTTCACCCATGTGAACCCTCCAGAATTTTATGGCTCTAAGGTTGATGAGGATGTTCAAGAGTTCATTGATGAACTCACCAAAGTGTTGACAATTATGGGTGTTAGTTCGAAGAAGAAGGCGGAGTTAGCGTCTTACCAACTTAAGGATATGGCACAAGTGTGGTATAACCAATGGACTATTTATAGGGTGATGGATTTTAAGGTTAGATAAGAGGAATTCAAGATGGCCTTCCTTGATCGGTTCTTCCCACTTGAGCTTAGGGAAGCAAAAATGACTGAGTTTATCAATATCCGGCAAGGTGGTATGACCGTGAGGGACTATTCCCTCAAGTTTACTAAGCTCTCCAATTATGCTCCAAGGCTTGTCTCCGATCCCCGTGTAAGAATGCACAAGTTCATTTCAGGTGTTTCTGACTTGGTGGTGGAGGAATGTAGGACCTCTATGCTTATTTGTGACATGGATATCTCTCGACTCATGACTTATGTAAAACAAATTGAGGGAGAGAAGCTTAATGAAAAGAGGGTGCATGAATCTAAGAGGGCCTAGTTTGATGGTGGGTTCTCTAACTCTAAGGTTGGTAGTTTTGGTCGGTTTTACCAAGGCCAAGGTTCTAACATGAGAATTTCCAATCCGAGAATGCCTCCTCCTAAGGCACAAGTTGGGGATGGTTTCCAAATTTCTCTTTGTGGATAATGTGGTAAGCAACACATGGGTGATTATAAAAGAGCTTCGGGTGCTTGCTATGGATGTGGTGGTTTGGACCACAAGGTTTCCAATTGTCCAAGGGGTGCCAAGAAGGATCAAGTGGCTCCCAATAGTCAAGGGATGTCAAAGTATTCGGTTGGTGGTGCTCCTAGGAACAGCCGGTTCTATGTTCTCCATGGATGCCAAGAGGTGGAGGAAGCTCGAAACGTCGTAACAGGTATGTTGAAAATCTTTAACTTTGATGCATATGCTTTACTTGATCAGGGTGCCAATTTATCTTTTGTGACTCCTTTATTGGCTAGTAAATTTGGTGTGAATTTCGAGACCTTGTGGGAACCTTATTCAGTGTATACTACCGTAGGTGATTCTATTATGGCTCGAAAGGTGTATAGGGTTTGTGCCATGTCAGTGTTGCATAAAGTGTTCCCCGGTGACCTTTTAGAACTTGAAATGTATGATTTTGATTTTATTTTTGGGATGGATTGGTTGCATGCATCATATGCCTCTATTGATTGTAGAGCTAGGCGGGTCAAGTTCCAATTCCCTAATGAACCGGTATTGGAGTGGAAGGGTAGTAATTCCGTGATTAAGGGTAGGTTTATTTCTTACCTTAAGGCCCGGAGAATGATTGGGAAAGGGTGCATATACCATATGGTTAAGGTTAGATGTATGGAGGGTGAGTCACCTAGACTTGAATCGGTTCCGGTGGTAAAAGAGTTCCCCGATATGTTTCTCGAGGATTTGCCTGGTATCCCTCTCGATAGAGATGTAGATTTTAGTATAGACCTCCTTCCGGATACTCAACCTATTCGATCCCTCCTTACTATATGGATCTGGCAGAATTGAAGGAGTTAAAAAATCAGTTGAAGGATTTGTTGGAGAAATGGTTTATTAGACCAAGCATTTCACCTTGGGGTGCTCCTGTATTGTTTGTAAGGAAGAAAGATGGGTCTCTCTAGATGTGTATTGATTATAGGAAATTGAACAAGGTGACCATTAAGATTAGGTACCCATTTTCTAGGATTGATGATTTGTTTGACAAACTTCAATGAACTACTCATTTTTCCAAAATAGATCTTCCTTCGGATTATCATCAATTGAAGGTAAGGGAGTGTGATATTCCTAAGACGTATTGCCGGACTTGTTATGGACATTTTGAATTTGTTGTGATGTCTTTTGGGTTGACTAATGCTCCGGTAGTATTTATGGATCTTATGAATCGGGTGTTCAAGCCATTTCTTGATAATTTTGTAGTGGTCCTTATTGATGATATCTTGATCTACTCCCATAGTGAACAAGAGCATATGGGTCATTTGAGGTTGGCTCTCCAAACCTTGAGAGAAAATAAATTGTATGCCAAATTTAGCAAGTGTGAGTTTTCGTTGGGAGAAGTTGCCTTTCTTGGTCATGTGGTGTCCGGTGATGGCATCAAGGTTCACTACAAGAAAAACCCTTATTTAAGACCAACATTTAGGGACGAGCTAATACTCCCGTCTCTAAAGATATACGTATTGGGACAAGATTATATTCTGGTCCTTATTTATATATTTTATTGCGCAGATATTAAATTTGGTCCCTAAAAAACTTATTAACTGGTCCTAAATTGTAAAAGAGGAATTTTATTTTTTACTAAAACAAAAAATATATTAAAAAAATTAAGTTTTACCAAAACTAAAATTCAGGCGGCAATTTTTTTTATTTTTGTAAAAAATCTCCCTCTTCAACTAAAAATTTTCAGAAAGTAGGGCCCTGTTTTCTTATGCAGTGTATGCGGTACCATAACCAAAAAGGAAAACCTTAAGTTGTTGGTCGCACTTTGTATCCAAGGAATTTCTGATCGCAACACAAGGAATTTCTGATCACTGCTGGTCGCACTTACTATCTCGTTGCCAGTGAATTTTCTTCACTACTCTGCCCTTAGGTCGAAGAAGGTGTATTTTTCTAGTGTAAAGTTGTTACTCAGAAGGTCGAAAAAGGTGATCTCTTAATCCTTGTGGAAAGTTGTTGCTAATTAGAAGGTTGACTTATTCAGATACTTCATTCTTCTAATCAAGTTGCTTCTTCTAATCAAGTTGCTTTTTCAGATACTTTATTCTTCTAGATTCTTTCAAGTTTCTCTTCTTTTTCTTCCTCTTTTCCAACGTTAAATAAGTTTAAAGTTTCATAATCTGGTCTGTTTTCGAATGTACAAATAGTGAAAAGATTATTATGTTTAGCTTTCTAATAGTTGAGTTGATTTTCTGATTGTTTACAGTGTGTAGTCGATATTTCATAAGCCAGTTAATTTTGTGAATTGTATAGAATTGATTGTGTTGAGCCTGAAATTCATACTTTATATATAGTGTGTATCATCTTTGAAAAACATCTGAAAAATAATGTATTTGATGTTGAGATTCATATTTCATTGACGCTCCTAGAATCGACCATTATTTAATTCGTTTCAGAGGTAAAACTTAGTATAAGTTTGAGTTGATCATTTATTACGCGTACGTCTCTATATCTTAGTGATCCTTTCTTGACCATCATTCAGTCCCTGCAATTGGCCGTCATTCCGTCGCTGGAATTGACCGTCATTCAGTCCCTGGAATTGGCCATCATTCAGTCCCTGGAAGTAGGATACGTTTAACTTGACGCTCATAGAATTGGCCATCATTCAGTCCCTAACGCACTATTAAACTCATCACTTAGTGTTTTATTTGTAATCCCTATATCTTGGTGATCATTTCTTTTTCCTTAAAGTAGAAAGATGGGATGTGTGTTGCTGGTTTGGACGATAAGTGCAATTATTTTAGTTAAACCTTTACTTGAATACTAGCCAGAAGTTCATATTAAAGTCAAGAGCATTTGTGGATATTAGATTACTACTACACGGTAAGTTCAACCTTTTTTGTGCCTCCTGAGAGCAGTTAAGAAGCTTGTTCCTTAATTGTCTCAAACATTAGAATTGTTGTTTTACACATCTCCTTCACGAGGTGTTGCTCCTTTTTGATTTGATCTTTTCACTGAATTACTGCACAACATAGTTACATAAGCACGATATTGATCATCACCACCAATAGCTTCATTCTTTTTGTTGAGTTTTGCCATCTATAACTGACTGTTTCGATTGTTCCTTCTTTAGAGGGCTTGCCAATTCATTCTCATCATCACTTACACCTTCACTGTATGAAATATGTTGCCTACACTGAGATGATCTCCTAGTGCCATATCCTTCAACTCTATTTCCTTGTCCAGTAGGTAGATTGTTTCCATCATCATCCACATCCCTTGTATCCATACTGGTTGAAGTGTCATCGCTCTCGTTTGATTAAATTATATGCTTCTGACTTCTTTTCTTGCTTTTTGTGATCCACTTTTGGCCTTGAAAGTCATTCTCTCATACCTCTCGTTAACGTTTCTTATTTTTCATCTTTCTGTTTGGTCCTTATATCCTCAAACACTGGAGCAGTCTTTTCTCTGTATTTTTGTGGTTTATACCCTATTTTTCTACTACTATGACCTGGTCAGTATCCTATTTGTGTGGGTGGAAACCCAGCACTGCATGCAGTCATTTTGTAAGTTTTGTTGTTAGGAAGCTCTTTCTTCTTTAGATGCTAGTTGCGATTAGATTTAAGGGGAACATCCTGACCTCTAGAGGATTGTTCATGTTAGTACTGTAATACTGGTACCAAATTTTAGAAGCGGTGAGAGATTATCCTAGACCATTGACTCCTTCAGATATTAGAAGCTTCCTTGGTTTGGCTGGCTATTATAGAAGGTTTGGTGAAGGGTTTTCATCTATAGCATCTCCATTGACCAAATTGACTCAAAAGAAAGCCAAGTTTGTGTAGACAAATGAATGTGCGAAAAGTTTCCAAATTTTGAAGGATCAACTTACATCGTCTTTGATTTTGACTTTGCCTAATGGTATAGATGGGTTTATGGTTTATTGTGATGCATCACGTATTGGTTTGGGTTATGTACTTATGAAACATGGTAAGGTGATAGCTTATGCTTCCCGACAATTAAAGGTGCATAAACAAAATTATCCGACTCATGATCTTGAATTAGCGACGGTGATGTTTGCTTTGAAATTTGGCGGCATTATTTGTATGGGGTTCATGTAGATGTGTTGACCGATCACAAGAGCTTACAATATGTGTTCACCCAAAGGGACCTTAAATTTAGGCAAAGGAGATGGTTGGAACTTCTTAAAGATTATGACATGAGTATCCTTTATCATCCTGGTAAGGCCAATATTGTGGTGGATTCTCTTAGTTGGCTATCTATGGGGAGTGTAAGACATGTGGATGAGGAAAAGAAGGATATAGCAAAGGATGTGCACCATTTGGCTAGATTGGTATGAGATTGAACGAATCCGACAATGGTGGAATCTTTGTGCAAGGTGGAGTCTTCTTTGGTAGTTGATGTTAACGCTAAACAAGATTTAGATCCTTCATTGGTGGAATTGAAGAAGTTGGTTATCGATGGTAAGATTGAGGTTTTCTCCCAAGGGGGAGATGGTGTACTTTGGTACCAACATTGTTTATGTGTTCCAGATGTGGATGGCTTGAGGGAAATCATCATGAAAGAGGCTCACAATTCACAATATTCTATTCATCCAAGATCTACCAAAATGCACCGAGATTTAAGAGAGTTGTATTGGTGGCATGGAATGACGAAAGATGTAGCAAGGTTCGTATCGGAGTGTCCTAATTGACAACAAGTGAAAGTGGAACATCAAAGGCCTGATGGCTTGACATAAGATATTGAGATTCCTACTTGGAAGTGGGAAGATGTGAACATGGACTTTGTAGTTGGGTTACCCCGTACTAGCAGATAATTTGATTCCATATGGGTGGTATTTGATAGGATGACTAAGTTGGCTCACTTCTTACCGGTCAAGACTACCTATAGTGCCGAAGAGTATGCTAAGGTATATATTCGGGAGTTGGTAAGGTTGCATGGTCTTCCAAGGTCTATCATATTGAATCGTGGTACCCAATTTACTTCTCATTTTTGGAGGTCCTTTTAAAAAGGACTTGGTACTAAGGTCAAGTTGAGCACCACATTCCATTCTCAAACTAATGGACAAGATGAAAGGAAAATTCAAACCTTGGAGGATATGTTAAGGGCTTACGTGTTAGATTTTAAGGGAAATTGGGATGATCATCTACCTCTCATCAAGTTTGCTTACAAAAATAGTTTCCATGCTAGAATCAGTATGGCTCTTTTGGAAGATTTATATGGTAGAAGATGTAGGTCTCCAGATAGTTGGTTCGAAATAGGTGAGGCAACCTTGATAGGCCCGGATTTGGTTGTTGAGGTTATTGAAAAGGTGAAGTTGATTTGGGAAAGGCTGAAGATGGCCCAAAGTCGCAAAAAGTCTTATTGGATGTTAGAAAGAGAAACTTTGAATTTCATGTTGATGATTGGGTGTATGTGAAGGTGTCCCCCATAAAGGGCACAATGCATTTTGGCAAAAAGGGTAAGTTGAGCCCAAGGTACATCTGACCTTATGAAATTGTAGAATGGGTTGGCAATACATATAGGTTGGACTTTCCTTTGGATATCAACTCTATTCATCCAATTTTCAATGTATCTATGTTGAGGAAGTTGGTTGGTGACCTTAAGTCAATTTCACCTTTGGAGGGTGTGACGATTGAAGAGAACTTGACTTATGAAGAGGTGTCGGTTGAGACTTTGGATAGACAAGTGAAGCGGCTTCGCAATAAGGAGGTAGCTTTGGTCAAGGTACTTTGGAGGAATCAAGATGTGG
>JBCEWC010017327.1:0-12573 GCA_038996855.1 Solanum aculeatissimum
ATGATGACTTAGTACCAAGAAGGATTGGAGTAGTAAGTGGGCTATCCCCAAGGGTCCCACTCCTTTCCCGAAACTATAGGCCTACATAGGTTGCTACCAAATTGACTGGGTCATAAGGTATGCCATTGATATGAAATGATATTATATGATAAGTTATGGTATGATATGAATGTAAACCCTTATGAAATGACCGGGTCGTAAGAAAGGTGGCCATCACACCAAAATAACTGGGTCATAAGGTGTGGTGAAGATTACCTTTGGCAAGTAGTGTTCTCCGATCCAATGGGAGGTCTCATTGGGCAAGGTCATGTTGTATCTCACATGGGCTTGTGATTTCGTTTATGGTTCCATCTCCTCTATACTACGCATTATGGCATTCATGCATCATGACTTACATGGCATATTGATATATATATTGTCCCTTTCTATATTCACTTCTATGTATATGTGCCCTTGACATGTAGGTTGCTATAGGCTCATGTGCATATGCATTTGCATGCCCGCATACTTAGTACTTTATTGTGCTAACCCATACTCTTGTCTACATGCTCTAACCATGTAGGTGCCGGAGATGATTTCCACATTCCACCGAACGACGTGTGATTGCTCTTGAAAACTTGTACTAGTGATGAGCCCTTTTGTTCAAGGACAATAGCCACCTTCTTTCCACCAAGTTTTATTATGTCATTTATGTATTGAGGGTGATCCTCAAACTATATCGAGGCCTCGTTTCATCTATGTAAAGGCTTATGGACAAATCTAAACTCTTGTACGTCGACTTGTTATGTTGAATATTATGCTTATGGAAGTTATGTTTATTAGCTTTGATTATGAGTATCGTTATCGATTATGCTTATGACTTATATGTTGGGATATGTGAATGACTACGTGCTTATGTGGAAAGTCCCATAATCCCAGTGTGCCCCCATAGTGGAATCCCACTCACCTGTCCCCTTAGAGGTTATTGTTATGTGTTACGTGAACTCATGTTTATCCCATTCCCGATATCATCTCCATAGCTTGAGTCCCAAGTCCTAAACCCCTTAGAGCTTATAAGTTATGTGTTTAGCTTCTGCGCTTCCAAACCGATGATGTGTGTAATGATGCTATGATGGCTTGATCAAGGACTTTCGGGTTCTCCTTCGCCATGTCACATCTAGGCCCCTATCCGGGTCGTGACAGGTCCCCAGTATGAGGTTTTGGTATCTACTATGGAGTTTGACTACAGACTGAGCCAGACTCGGGACTAAATATTGATAAGAGATGCAGCCCATAGGGGCTCGTTGATAAGATGGATTGTCGATGACATTGCATAGCAGGGCCAGGACCCTGAGTGGGTTTCTTCAGTATCAGCATCCATAGTTAAGGTATCACTCATCTTCACAGGTAAATTTTGGCGGGTTATAGTTAGATGCAGACCCGGCCGACACATACTAATAATAAACTCATACCGGATCATGCAGTATTGTTTGCCAGCATCTTGGCTGGCTATGACATAGACTAGGCCAAATTGATAGCAAAGCAGATTAACAAGGCGGCCCTAAAGAGATCTACCTTTATCCTATTTCCTTGCTTGATCTACAGAATGTGCTTAGCAACGAAGGTGGATAATACACATCATTTGGATATTCTAATCGAGATTCATAGGACACTAGATGCCAGCCTAATTAAGGCTAATGAGAATTTGGTGGCACTCCTACGAGCACCAAAGCCTCCAGTCTATATGCCAAAGATGTTCGCCGTAGCGCCACCATTTGAGCCTCCATCTTTTTCCACTATTGTTGCTCCTACTACTGAGGGTACCCCATAGACTAAGGCTATAGAGAGGGGTATCCCGCTACTACTACCACTTCTATAGTAGAGGCAGTCCGTATATCTCCCATAGGCATGGTATACGTGTCTGCAACATCTATTTAGACCTAGTGCAGAGATTAGTCAAGATTGAGACTCAGCTGACTCATTTACTAAAGTAGATCAGGTCGTGGATTTGCTAGGCCATTTTTATGGTTGAGGAGCGCATGAGACATATTGTACGACCACCATCGAGGAGAGGTTGATACTAATACATGGTTGCATAGATGCATTCAAAGGGAAGTAGAGCTGAGTCATTTTTCAGCACAACCTCCTAATCTAACTGCGATGCAGATGGAGATTCAGCAGCTCTGGGCTACGATGAGAGCAGTAACACCACTACTATTGCTACTCCCGATGCTTGTCACTACTACGGAGACGTTCTTAGATTGTTTTATCACCGGGAAGGTACCACTCCACGCCTCTCGAAAGACACCCCATTCTGAGACTAATGATCCAGATGCCATGACACAAGAGATGGAGTTGGTAGAGATGCAATAGTTTAAGGCTGCTAGGCAGGGCTTTCTTACAAATTAGCAGGCCCGACAGGCTCGTGAGCTTTAGAGGATGAAGGGTGCTAGACCCTCTGGACATGCTGCCACAGTTAAGGAGACTAACAACCAGGTTGAGGGTGGTTAGACACACCCAAATATAGGCGCTTAGGCACCCAGGTATGTTTTTTTACCACTATGCGTTGATATATTTATATTTTTTGCATTGAGGACAATGCAAACCTTTTTTGATTGGGTGTGGATAGTTATAGCCCTTGATGATATCTGAGTAGCCTCGACCTATTACTATCCCAATTGTTTAGTCTAAGAGATTTTCTTGCCTGTGTTCTTTCCCCAAGAACATTTATTTTTTATTGAACCGGCAAGTTTAGGATGTATGAGTAGTATTAGTAGCATGTAGTACCAAAAGTCTATGGCATATGCTAATTTTCGTTGAAAAATGATACCCATCAAAATTTTTGGTTAGGTTATATTGATAAAAACCATGTTTAATTAGTGTGTGATAGTGCTTATTCTGATAAGTGAGGTCTAAGTGTGATAACAAGCATGATCTAGAGTATGTGTTGATAGTGTAGTCAGTGCCATGTGTGTGTGAGCCCTATTATGAAATTCGTATACGATGTTTCAATTCAGAACTTGTCCTGTTACTTTGATTGAGACTATAGATTAGTTGGTTAGGAAAGGATCTTAGGCAATTGTTCATACTAGTCCATTTAGCCTAAATAACCAACCAAATGCATCGTGTATCCCTTGACTTGAATGTTTGATATTAAAGTGTACCCTTTTCTTTGTAAACACTTAAGTAACCAAACCTTGTTGAACGTGAAATCCTTAAATTGGCCCTGGTCCTTCTTTGAACATTATGTACGTTGACTATGGCGAAAAGCTTAAGTTGAGGATAGCTACCAAAAGTGGCCCTGGTTGGTAGGTTGAATATTGTGCACCTCAACTCAGGCCAAAAGCCTAAGTTAAGGGTAGCTCGTGTAAGAAAATTCACATTAAATGGGGTGAGAGCTAGTGATACATGGAAAAAGGGAGAAAAATATATTTTGGGTGCCAAAACGATAAATAGATGCCTAAGCGATGAGCTAAAAAGAAAAAGCATGTGAAAAATAAAAAGCAATGAGCTAAATATTAGAGTAAGGCACCCAAAAAAGGTTGAAATAGGAGAAAGGGAGAATGAATGAAAAAATGACCGTGTTGGTAGGCCAAAAGTGTAGAATAGCGCGGTGTCAAGGAGGGCATTAGTCACTATGTTCCTAAAACATCATACCAAATCCCCCTGAGCCTGCATTAGTAGCCAAGAAAGTCATATAGTGATCCTAGTCCAAGTAGTTGAAGGTCGTAGTCGTGAGTATAGGGGCAAGCATATGGTATTAAGAACAGAGTTTGAATATCTGTTGTGAGAGTGAGTGATTTTATTTAGTCCCAAGCATTTAATCTAAAAATACTCTCATAAGTAGGACATGTTACTTCTTTTTGTAAGGGTTCTTGCATTGCACTATTGATGCTAGGCTAGTTCAGTGACTGTTGCTTATCTGTGGTTACCTTTCTTGTCATAGTTGCACTGTCACATGTATTGATCTGCATTGATTTGTTTGATGACTCTCTGATATGAGTTGATGTGTTGGTTTGGGTATCTGATCTTGATTATGAGATGATGTGTGTCATGTGACTGAGGTCTGTGTGTTACTGTATTGCTTATGTAGATTGATTCAGTTGCTTGAGGACAAGCAATAATTTTAAGTTAAGGGTGTTGATGTGTTGTCAAAATACAACACTTTTGATGCTTAAAATATGGAATTTTATGTGTTCTAAAATCGATATTTGTGAGTTTGATGTGTTTTTATGTTTATTTTATAGGATTACAGAGTTGGCATGATTTGGGCTGAAGTTTGCAAAACTGCAACTTTTTGGTGAAGTACGAGACACCCTACGAGCCGTGGATACTACCACAAGTCATAGAGTGGTGTTGTGGCCAAGATAGTGAAGGGCCTATTTTTAGATGTTTAGTCCATGAATATGTAGATAAATCATATAAAGTTATACGAGTCATGGATTGGGATTCGTGCCTTGAGGATCAGAATGGGAGGAGTTTCAGAAAAGTGCTCAGAGGAAACCGTATAAGTGCCATAAGTTTGAACAAGGCCCATAGGAAGGACTCGTGGAAGTGATGGATAGTTCTGAAGGATGAAGTCTATGAAGCCCTAGTACAGATGGTAGAACATTGTAGGCCAATAACCATGTCTGTAAAGCCTGCCAACTTAGTTTTACTATTTTGTTTTGGATTTGGTTTGTATTTAGTATAAATAGGTTTTTAGGTTTCTTTTATGCAAGGAGGGAGAGAGAACGACAAAATTACTTAGAAACACTTCGAGAACATCTAGTTTTCTAAATTTTTACATCGTGATTTCTTGTGAAGAAATTTGGATTTCTTGATCTTAATTTAATCATTGTAAGTGTTTTAATTATGATATTCCTTAACATGATTTCTTCATCTACAATGACCACGCATAGTTAAATTCACAACTAAGGTTGTGGGAACCATAACGAACTAACAAGGTAAAATTTGGATACTATGTAATCATTGGAAAGTGTGCAAACATGTATTAATTGTTTCCTTCACTTTGAATGTTTTTTAACGGATGGCTAACATTATAACCTGCCCTTATTTTTATTGACTGGATCAAGGTGGTAAAGAATGGAAAAAATGAGTAGTTAACAGGATTCGAAGCCCAATTTCTCTTCTAATCAATCAAATTCGATCAAAGGGAGGTTGTACTGGAATAATAGGTAAGGGTTAGAAATGTCACACTGCGAGGATAGATCAAATCACGTAGTGAAATTTGCCTCTCACCTAAATAAAAGCGTTTGGTGAATTTAACTTATTGTTCTACATGCTACACACTGGAAAAGGTTATAATTATCTGGATAGACCAAGTTAGGAAATCATGGGGAACATAATACCCTAGTTACTTCTTCTACTAATATCACAACACACATTTCTAGTTAGTTTTATTTACTGCAATTACAAAACCCCCCTTTTAGAAGATAAGTAGGTTAATTCACTCGATTTATTGGTAATTACTTCGAGTCTACCATATTCCCTGTGGGATTGACCCTAACCTTAGTTAGTTTATATAACTTGATAGTTACAGCTTAAACCTTTAAAAAGGAGGTGTAGCTTGGGCGACATCAAATATATTTGTAGATTGGGTGTCACGTACTGACACAATATACTTTTCTAGATCAGGTATCACGTACTGACATGATATACATTTATGGATTGAGTGTCACATATGACATGATATACATTTTTGGATCAAGTGTCACGTTTTGACAAGATATACATTTCTGAATCGGGCATAACTTACCAACACGATACACATTTCTAGATCAGGTTACTCATTCTGTCACGATGAGAGGGATTCATTCTCTTACAAAGGATTTATACCACCATTGTACATATATGTACTTGGATTGTGTGTCATATTCTGACACAAGATCGAGTGTCACGTTTCCACAAAGGATCAGGGTTCAAAGGCCACAATCTTACATAGGTTGCACTTTTCTATACAAGTTTTGTCAGGATACCATTCTACACCTTTGTTGTGCATAGGTGTACCTTCTAGGATAATTGGGTCTCATGGGGCCTACAGGCATAGGTATTAGGGCTTACACCTACGTACAACCTGATACCTTGATTATATGATACTGAGGGTATGGCTTCGGTTGTTGTTTTGTCAGTTAGGTTGTGATATATTGCTAGATTCTAGATGGTGAGATATGATGATTTCATTGATATACTCACTATTGGGTCAGGCTCAGATTTGCTAATTTTACTATAGTTTACTATATTTGGGCATTCTATATTTATAGTATTTCGCTCAATCGACCGATGATGCCTACTAAGTGCCTTTTACTGGTACCCACCCCTACATTTCTACATCTCCCAATGGTGCAGGTCCAGGAACGAGTTATGGTTGTTGATTTAGGGGTTTATTGACGCTTTAGAAGACCTTGGTGAGCATCAGCAACTTCAGATCTTTTACAGTCTTCTTATGTTCTTGGGTTGTCTTTTATATTCAGACATTGACCTTGTACATTATAGTTTTGGCTTATATATGTAGGCCTTTATTCTAGTTATGTATATTTTTATTTTGAGTCTATAGTAGCTCTGTACAGATAACTTCCAGATCTGGGATGGGTTGTTGTTTGATTGGTTTGTATGTTGGTTGCTATCGTTATGCTTAGCTAGTAGGGTAGGTACCGTGAGTACTAGGTCGGCTTTCCTGTAGATGGGATCTACCCCGTGCCATAATGACATAAAAGGTTGTGTCATGATAAGTTAGTATCAAAGCCTTAGGTTCACTGGTTTCATTTGCATAAAGTTATCATCTAGTATAGTCCTATGAATGGGTACGGAGACGCTTGTGACTTATCCTTAGGAGGCTTTGAGATGTTAGGGAAACTCCATATATTGTTGATTCCTTTCATGTGATACCGGTAATAGTCCATCGATTTTTGAGAATCTAATTGGTTTGTTCCTTCGTAGATATGCCTTATAGAGGTCAAACTCTAGGTAGGGGTAGGGTTGCGTTGTCAGTCCTTGATAAGGAGCAGCCCCCAGAGCCTACTGAGTAGAAATTAGATACCCCAGCTCTCCCACAACTAGAGGAACCAGTTCCCCTAGCTACCTTTGTGGTCACACTGAGGTGCAGGTGATTATTTGATAGCTTTTAACGACACTTGGAGATCTACAGTAGGGTGCAGCGCTAGTCCCAGCTCCTCCAGTTTAGGAACCAGCAGAGCCTACTGCAGCAGAGGCTCCAGCATAGCCAGAGGGAGTCATATTGTTTCAAGATTTGCGGTTACTTGGGTATTTTTTTAGGTTGACTCCATCGAGGTTTTCAAAAAGCCAGTAAGAGAGGATGCGTAGGAGTTTTTGACAATGTGTATGGAGTGGCTATAGGCATTGAGATTTCTAGATGGGACCGCCAGATAATGGTGGCAGACTTACAGAGATACTAGACCAGTTGCTGGCTTGCTGATGACTTTGGCAGAGTTTATAGAGGTCTTCATGACTAGCTTTGTGCCTGTAATGAGCTTTAGTATTATTTGACCCAGGTTCCACTTTCTCCTATATGTCTGTGTACTTTGCTTTTCACTTAGGTATGACTCTTGAACCTCCTTTGTTTGAGGTTCATGTACTAAACCCAGTGGGGATTCCCTAGTGGTAGATCAGGTGTGTAGATCTTGTATGGTCACTCTTTAAGGGTTTGATACTTGGACTGATTTGATACTGCTTAACATGTTGGATTTTGATACTATTCTGAGTATGGATTGGTTAGCCCCATATAATGATATGTTAGATTTCTATAACAAGACTGTTACCTTGGCAATACTGAGGATGACCCTAGTTATATGGTAGGGGTCTATGAGTCGGTAACCGACTTGTATTATTTCATATATTCAAGCTCATAGATTGATATCCACAGCGTGTTTGGCCTATTTAGCTAATGTTTGAGATGTGATAGTTGAGACTCCTACTATATAGTCAGTGTTTGTGGTTTGTGAGTTTCCTAACATATTTCCTGCAAACTTTCCTAGGTTACCACCTGAGAGATGTTGACTTCATGATAGAGGTGAAGTTGAGCATTAATCCCATATTTATTCTGCTATACCAGGAGGCTCCTACAGAGCTTAAGGAGCTGAATACTTAGCTTTAGGGTTTGCTAAATTTGGGTTTCATATGATCGAGTGTTTCTCCCTGGGAGCCCCTATTCTATTTGTGAAAAAAATGGGACTCTCTAGATGTGTATTGACTATCGATAGCTGAATAGGGTGATAGTAAAGAATTATTATCTTCTATTGCATATCAATGTTTTATTTGATCAGTTACAGGGGTCGTAGTATTTTATAAGATTGATCTAAGATTAGGGTATCACCAGCAGAGGATTCAGGTAGAGGATGTCTCAATGACTGCATTCCGAACCTGTTATACACATTATGAATATCTAGTCATGCCATTTGGGCTGACGAATTCCCCTGCGATGTTTATGGACCTGTTTGACCATGTCTGGACTCTTTTGTTATTGTTTTTATTGATGATATTCTAATATATTCACAGGTCCAAGAGCAGCATGCCCAGCATCTTCGAATTGTGCTACAAACACTCAGAGATCAAAGGTTATATGCTAAATTTTCCAAATGTGAGTTTTGTCTTGAGTTGTGGCTTTCCTGGGGAACGTGGTGTCCAAAGAGGGTATTATGGTGGATCCAGCTAAGATAGAGGCGATTTGTGGCTGGCCTAGACCTATTTTAGTGATAGAGGTTTGGAGTTTTATCGAGTTAGTAGGGTATTATAGATGATTTATTGAGAATTTGTCCACTATTGTTGCTTCGTTGACTTAGTTGACTTGTCAGGGTGTACCGTTTGTATGGTTCAATAAGTGTGAGATTATATTTACTATGGTTGATAGAGATATTGACTACTGCTCTTATTTTGACCCTTCTTATCAAGGAAGAGAGCTTTATTGTGTATTATGATGCCTCCTGTATCGAGTTAGGCCATATGTTAATGTAGCGATCGAGTTATTGCTTATGCATCTTGTCAGTTATGGGCCCACGAACGTAACTACCTCATGTACGACTTAAAGTTAGCAACAGTAGTGGTTGCGCTCAAGATCTGAAGGCATTATTTATATGTCATTCATTGTGATATCTATACATACCATCGGAGGTTGCAAAATATTATGACTTAGCAAAATTTGAATTCTAGACAGGGGCTAATTTTACTATAGAAAGGTAAAAATGCCATCGATTGAGGATTAAGGCGGAGGATTTTCTAGAGATTTCACTCGAACCTATGATGGCCATTAGGAGTGTTGATTATCTCGATTAGGTTGATTAATTGACTTGTATGTGTTGGATGCATTATTATGGTGGACCTGTTGAAGGCCCTATTTGCCAATGCTTGATCTTTTAAATGCTATATTATTAAGGTTGATTTGTTAGTTACTGAAATTGCTAGATTTTCATCAGTTAAGGCGATATGTGTCAGGTTGAATTGTGGAGGATGTCTATGATCTATATACTATTAGTTTGTGGTAGTTCTGGTTATCTAGTTTTGAGGTCGGCAGAGGTTGGTTAGTAGTGGGTTATTTTTCTTGCTCGAGGTATGTCTTTTGTGACTGAATGTTGATCATTGCTGAGAATCGTGGCTGAGAATGTGATATATACCCACATGCAGAGGAGTGCATAGGGAGTCTACCAATGATTAGCATGTGAGTGTTTATTGTTCTCATAAATGTCTGACGATTGTGAGGGTGTTGGTGATTGATTTGTGGATCATCTATTGTATTTTTGGGACATATGTTGTCATGTTGATGCTACTAATGGTTTTTACGCCAATAATATGTTATATTGGGACAATGTTCTTACAATTTACCATGCTTATGATTAATAATATTGTTGTGATTGATTGGATAGCCAGGGAAAGGGGCTAAAGCTCCTATGTGGGAGTGTAAGTATATTAGCTATTGTCTGCAGTTGTTTTGGTTGGCCTGTAAGCCATCTAAGGTTAAACTATGGGAATTGTTTGCATAAGGAAATAGGAAATAAGAAATAGGGTAAAGCCATATATGGGAAATATAGCTATGGTTATAGGCGACTATGATTAGTAAGAGACCTATGGGTGTATTGAGGGTGTGTATAGCTAACATGTTACATTTTTGTTACATTCCAGCTTATTAGCGTATGGGATGAGTGATTGACTTTTAAGGATCCCATAGAGACTGCTACATTGATTCTCTATTACATACCGATGGATTGTTATACCTCTGATTAATTAAGATTACCAGAACTATTGTTTGATGCCGATTATACTTATGACTATTGTATTTACTGTCTATTATGAATTTAGGATTGGGATCCCTATCTGGTTCGAATTGGAGTCTTCAAGTATGCCTTTACTATGACTTTCACAAATGAAACTTCTATTAGTAAGGGATGATGTAATGACCCTCTAGGTCATGTCTATAGCTCCATGAATATTTTATTAGTTTGAACATTTATATAGTGACCTCGGGCCACTTGTGACTTATTGACACTGATTCTTCGGTCGTTGGGTGAATCGTTTGACGTTTATGCAATTTTTAAAGTTAAATGGAAGATTATAACCGTATAATAAATTTTTAGGTAAAGTCCTAGTAAATGGCCTCAGAATAGAATTCTAATGGTTTCATCAGCTCTGGAACGGCAAAATTACACTAAGAGAGTGTTTGGTGCAACTATATCGAGTTTTACAAATTTAGTCATCGAAATAGGTCAATAGTTGACTTTAGCCAACGTCCTTGGTAAACGTGTCCAAATGGAAATTTTGATCTCATTATTAGATCCAGAAAATCAAGTTTGGTTTAGGAGGACCTTTCATTTGGTTCCCGAGGCTTCTAGGTGTATTTTGGCCCCCTCGGTAGATTGTAATATTGGGAAGTCAGACTCATATTGGGGCAAAATGATCTCTGATGGTAATTTTGACTAAATTGTTGAGTATGAAATATCATTTCCGATCAGATTTCATATATGGATTATATCTTTCTGACTCCGGATGAGGCTGAAACATCAAAATTAAGTTTGAGTAGTGGTTGAAAATAAAAAAGCGGTGAATGACACGGACCACAGAGAAAGTGACACATGGCAGAGGCAGTGGCAGCATCTATAAGTGTAGTTTTGCGAAAGAAACTATAGAAAAGTTTAAATAGCAATAATTTGAGAAATATATACCCGTTTATAGCGATTCAAAGGGCTAAATTATATGGAATTTTGTGTGAAACGTTGTGTGGACCTCAAAAATCAGCTTTGACACACGTTTCAAGGTAAAAATCACTGCTTTTGTTGTATATATTACTGTAAATTATTGGAAACTTTGAATTGTGATATCTTCATCATTTTTTATCAAAATTAAGTAAAATTTTGGTCTAAATTGATTTTGTGGTACATTCGGATTCTATTAATTTAACTATATTTTTGAGGAATTTGGCCAAGCAACTGCTATAGTATCTCTTCTGATACGAAATGTCATCCGATTATTAGGTTATTTCTTGGTGTTCTGAGCCTCATTTTGAGCTCAACTTTTTGTTATACACTCGAAGTGATGTAATAGTCATTTTATAGGGGTTGGTTTGGTATTTTGGGCATGGGCTCCATTTTTCCCTATTTTAGTCGTATTTAACATACTTTCCCCCATTTCTTGAGATATTACAGCCAAAAAAGCTGTAATTATATTGTGATTCATATTTTGAAAGTTGAGTGACATTTGGAGGCAATCAGGAAGGGCAAAGCTCATGTGGACTAATCCAGAGCATGTGGACTCACCTTCTAGGTAGGCTAGGCTTCTTTATCCCTTAGATTGAGTTGAAATGGGTGTTATGTTGGTATGTGGATTAAACCTGCTGAGATGTATATGTTTTGTGTAGTGGTATTAGATGTATATATTGTATATGCTAATATAAGATGTTGGTTACTGTACTGAGTATGATATTAGCTGAGTTTTAGCACTGTTAAACTACAGAAAGACCCGATAAAGGTTAGACATGGGATGATGCCATGTGACAGGTATGTTTGATGGGCTTGACTCTTGTTTGGATGCTTGTGTAGCTTGATGCTACTGATATATATTAGTTGTGAGACTGGTTGTTGACTATATATTATACTGTGGACTTGTCTTGATATATATATTTATATATATATGATTTTGATAGTCCTATTTGTTCTGGATACTTGTAATACAGTTGTGACTATCCGTGTTTATTCTACGTGTTGTCGTTGGCTAGGTTATGATATACTAGTCTCTAGTAGACATGATTCTATACTATTTTTGTGACATATATGTTGTCACGACCCGGATGGGGGCCTAGATGTGACATGGAGAAAGAGAATCTTAAAGTCCTCGATCAAGCCATCATAGCATCATCACACACATCATTGGTTCGGAAGCGCGGAAGTAAACACATAAAACATAAGCTCTAAGGGAATCGGGGCTTTGGACTCAAGCTATGGGGATGTTGTCGAGAATGGGATGAACATGGATTCACATAGCACATAACAGTTATCTCTAAGGTGCGGGTAAGTAAGACTCAAGCTATGGGGGCACACCGGGGTTATGGAACTTTCCACATAAGCACATAATCAAATACAATCCCAACATCAA
>JBCEWC010017328.1:0-12572 GCA_038996855.1 Solanum aculeatissimum
ATGATGGCTTGATCGAGGACTTTCGGGTTCTCCTTCGCCATGTCACATCTAGGCCCCCTATCCGGGTCGTGACAAGTTTGGTGCCTTAACCCAGTTCCTGCATATTCTCCATAGAAACAAATGGTTACCCTATAATCCACCAATCCTTGAGTCTAAAATTACTACCTAAAACAAGAAAATTAAACTACCGACAAGTCCAAAAAGAAAAAATAAAATAGATATACAAAATATTACATCAAATGCCTTGGGTTGCCTCTTAAGTAGTGCTTGATTTAGTGTTGTGGCATGACTTGGACAACTTGATTACTCAGACATCACTAAATTCCCAAACATCCATCTTCAGATCATCGAGTCTCTTCATAAATTGACAGATATTAAAGACAACTTCTTTGTTGTTCAATCTAAACTTGAGTTCTCAAGACTCCATGTCCACTAGTGCTCGTCCAGTGGCTAGGAAGGGTCTTCCCAAGATGATTGGGTCTTCAATATCGATCTCACAGTCTAGGATCATGATGTCTGTGGGAAATATGAACTTTTCCACTTTGACTAGAACGTCATATAGTATCCCTTAAGGTTTTTTCACTGTCTTGTCAACCATCAACAATCGCATGCTTGTCAGTGTAGATCTCTAAAGCCCAACTTCTTAAACACTGCAAGAGGCATTAGGTTGATGTTGGCTCCTAAATCACATAATGCCTTTGTAAAGTGGGTATATCCGATGGTGCATGGGATAGTGTATGCTCTGGGGTCCTCTCTCGTTTTCACCAAGGACCTTGTTGCAATAGCACTGCAATGATGAAGCTCTTAAAAGAGAACTTGGATAATTGCTCTCTTCTTTGTCACTAGGTCCTTTATGGACTTGGCATAACCGGGAATTTTCTAAAATGCCTCAATGAGGGGAATGTTGATAGTGAGTTGCCTCAACATGGAGATGAAATTTGGAAACTTACTTTCCTCCTCTCTATTCCTGAGTATCTGAGGGAAAGGTGGTGGAAGCTTAGGTATGGGCTTCAACTTCCTCAGTGTAACCACATCATTGCTCACTCCATCCCTAAACTTGTCATCTTTAGTCTCAACATCCTTGCTCTCTACCATCTTATAACAAGTCGGAACTTCACGAACCTTGTAATGTTGTTTGAGGACTGATTTGAATCTATCTTGGTTGGCTTTTGAGTTTCTCAAGTCTCTCTTGCATGACCGTCTTGGAAGAAATGACATTGGTTAAGTTTTGCTCGACGTCTTGTGGAATTATTGACTTTACATAGACACATCTCTTGGTACGGGATGAATTGTGTGGTCCACGACCTATCAAAGGGAATCTCTTTAAGTTATCTTCCCAATGCACTTGGTTTCACTAAATTCAGAGTTTGGATGTAGACGTTATGGCCTTCGCAGTGGGACTTCCTGCACAAGGAAGTATTCTGGAAAAGGGAAGAAAATCATTAGCTAAGGCACTGCCTCACGGTGGGATTCACGGGCCATGTGGAGGCTCAAGACCTATGAACCGGTCCATCTGAGTTCTAGTAAGCAGCCAAGGCTCTGGGCTAAGACTCCAAGCCAAGTAAGGCTCCACGTGGTGGTCCATGTAAAGCCTCACAGTTTGTGAGCCTGGTCCGTGTGAGTTCCAGTGAGCATTTGAGGCTCTTGGCCAAGATTCCAAGCCAAGTAAGGCTCCACGGACCACCTTACAATCCGTGTGAAGCCTCCCGGATCATGATCTTGGTCTGTGTGAATTCAAGTGAGCAACCAAGGCTTTGTGCTAAGGCTCTAAGCCAAGGGAGGCTCCACGGACAACCTTACGGTCCGTGTGAAGCCTCACGACTCATGTTCCTGGCCGTTTATTTGTGTGAGAAGAATTTGGCTAAGTATGAAATCTTTGTGGGCAAGGTTGTTCTAAGTGTAGCTTTACGAAAAGGTCTCACGGACCATGTGGCTTCTCACAGTGCGTGTAGTTGACCGTATGGGTGACGTTTCAAATTTTTCTATCCGTTGCCAGATTAAATCTCATTTTCAAGTGATGCCTCACGGCAAGGCTCACGGACCGTGAGCCACTAGACAGTCCGTGTAGTGCACTCCGTCAGTGACAGTTTCCAGTTTTCTTCCTCATTTCATTAATAGTTTAATTGTAATTTTTAACTAATCCTAAGGTCATTTTAGCATTTTAAAACTCTCCTAAACCCCTGATTTAACCCTATTCACTCCTATTCAATTCAAATCTCTTCAATTTCTCTCAAATTGCTCTCAAACTCCATTGAAGGCTAGCTTGGGAATCAAGGGGGAAACTCAATTCTTCTTCAAATTCTTCTTGTTCTTCTTGATTAATTCAAGTTATGTGGGATTGATTCATGGTTTTTCTTTCAACCATGAAGACCCAAAAATTCTCTTATTTAATTTTGATGAATTTGTTTCTCTTTGAAATTGAATCTTTTAATTTATAGATGATTTAATTCAATTGAGTTGTGAGTTGTATTTTAATGTTGATTTTAAGATGATTTAAATTCAATTGTCATGGTTTGCATTGGAATTATGAAGATTTGAATGTGCATGGTTCCTTGAAATCTTGTTTAAGCATGGGCAACTTAAATTGGGATTTTCTCATGGATTTCAATTGAATTTTATATTGTATTGTTGAATTAAGATTGAATCTCTATTGCCCATGCATTCATCTCATCATTCATGAAATATGCATACATGAAAGGCTTGATTTGATGAAACTCTTAATAAGGGCTTGGCCCTCTTGATATGATTTGACTTGATTTTTGGTAAGACATGGGAATTGAATAGATTGTGATCACATCTTTTCTTGATATAGATCTATGAGCATTTTGGGTGTTTACACCACATTGTTATGTTAGAATGAGCTACTCCTATGCATTGATCTACGGATATGATTTTCGAGACTCTTATTTGGCCTTTAAGCCTAATTATGGGAAAGTTTGAAATACGATTTGGCTTTTTAGCCTAACCTTGAATTGTATAGATTTGAAGTATTGAACCTCTATTTTGAAAGCTTGTATACGTATATGTATTCTCTTGGGATGAGACTTAGTACCAACGGATTGGAGTCGGGGTAGACTATCTCCAAAGGTCCATACTCCTATCCGTCAAACCATGTGCCAACATGGGATATCTCCCAAGATGGGATTGACCTGTTATGTATACCCTTTTTAAGGGGTGACTTGGGATCTACCTGGCAAGTAGTCCAATTCCAAGTAGTAGCTCGCTTGGTCTCTCTTGTTATCGGTTGAGGTCACATCCCCTCTATGATATGTAGGTTTGCATTCATGCTTCATGGCACTTGATGGCATATTGTTATAATATTTACTCTCAATGATATATACTCTTTCTATACATATATGTGCCCTCGTCATTTAGCTTATGAGATAGGTACATGTTCATGTGCATTACATGTCCGCATACGTAGTGCATTATATGTGCTAACCCATACTCTTTGTCTACATGATCTAACCATGTAGGGATCGGAGGTAACATTCATCCACCATTGGACGCTTAGTTGAGATCTTGGACTTATTGATAGTGGTGAGCCCTATACTCCAAGGGCAATACCCTTATTCCTCTATCTTATGTTTTTATTTCATTTTACCTATCTTGTGACCTGAGGGTGAGCCCGAGTTATGTCAAGGCCCCTGTCTTATTCTTGTAGAGGCATTGTTGGATACGTATCAGATTCTATTATATGCCATACTATGTTCTTGTTTGAGATATTATGACTATTTATGCTTTGCTATGGCTACTTATGTTTCGATTATGCTTACGCTTATGTAATTATGATTCGTTGGATTGGAATGTGCTTATGTGGAAAGTTCCTAATCCTTCTTTCCCTCATAGCTTGAGTCATACTTACCCGTCCCTTAGAACGTAATTGTTATGTGCTATGTGATTCATGCTTATCCCATTCCCGGTAAAATTCTCATAGACTGAGTCCAAAGTCCTAGAATCTCTTAGACTTATGTGTTGTTTATTATGTTACGCATTTCCTAATCGATGATGTATGTGATGATGCTAAGATGGCTTGATTGAGGACTCTTAGGTTCTCTTTCTCCAAGTCACATCTAGGCCCTACCCTTGGGTCGTGATATATCTCTTCACGAACCTTAGCATAATCTACCGACATTAGTGGGTCAATAATCTGCTTACCACCTCGTGTAGTCACTTCCATGCACTGCCCATCAATTTTTGGATTCTGAACTGTGTTGCTTGGAAGTGTACCCTTCTGAAGCTGGTTCAACTATGTGGACATCTGACCAATTTATTGCTCTAGCTTTTTAATGACCATAGAATAAGACTCGTTCTTTTTATTCATACTTGAGATATCAGTTTTCATCCCTTGTAAGGTCTCATCTTGGGCATCATCCTTCTTCAACAACTTATTAAACATCTCTTCAATATGCAAACTACCATTCGCAGAATCATGGTTGTGTGGTGGCACATACGCACCGCTTCTATACCCATCTATGTGACCCCAATCACTATCTCTGTCTTGTTCCCTATTCTTGTCATAGTAACCGCCTTAGTTGTTGTCCCTGTAAGCATTATCCCTGTTATATTTCCAACCTTGATTCCCTTGACCTTGGTGCCAATAGTCCTGATTAGACCCTTGGGCGTTGGTCTGAACCCCTCCCCCCTATCTAATCATTCACAAAGCATGAGTCCTCCTCATAATGAGTCTCCTCATATAAGGGTGCATGAGGTATTTGTTGACTCATCGTGTTAACTCATTCTTGATTCTCCTTCATCAACAATCCCACGTTAGTACTAATTTGAGCCAATTCTTACATCATCTCTTCATTGATCTTGGCCTATTCTGGATTGGTAATAATTGAAAAGGAGTTTTTAGTTGATGACTTATCTCTTAAGCCCCATGCACGGTTGGTCATAGCCACTTTTTCTAATCGCTCAGCTACCATAGGAAATATGCAATCCATGAATAAGTCTCCAATTATGATGTCATCCACAGGTTTGCAATTATTATCTAGTGCCCGATAGAAGATCTCTACCAAGGAATTATCAACAATCTTGTGGTCTTGAACACTCCTTAAGCACTTTGTAAATCACTCCAATGTAGTGCTTATTGAATCAGCAGGCAACTGCTTGAAGTTATTGATGAAATCCTTCAGCTTCAGCTTCTTTGACCTTGCAGAGAACCTTTCCAAAAAGGCTTTTTGCATCTCAGCCCATGTAGTATTAGAACCTTGCGGTAGCTTAGATAACCATACTGTTGCATCGCCCGTGAGAGATAATGGCAAGACACAGATCCCAACAGCATACATGGATAGATTTTGGTTTCCCATCACACTCTTATAGACAAACACAACATTGTTTAGATGGTTATGTGGATCCTCTGATGGTAAGCCCGTGAACAAGTCTCTGTTCTGCGACATCTGTAGTAATCCGCTTGACATAAAAAATTTAGTGTCATCTAGTAAAAGAGGTAACACTATAATGCCGTTGACATCCACCGCCATAGGTTCAAGCCTATATTGATTCCATGTATGAGTAGCAGCTTGAAGATCCTATGGTAGTAGATTCACGTCCTTGAGTAGTGGTGGGTCATCATTATTGTTCTGGTTTAGTGATGTTTACAGCATTATTAGCAGTGTTGTTTCGCATTGTCCTGGGCTATTCTTCTCAGTGTTCTCTAGATCTCTGTATCAAATGGAGTCAAGGGATTGCCTCGACTTTGGGTACAAGGTATACACTACACTTGTACGCTGCAAGAATTAAAAAACAACAAACAAACGTAAAATAAGGAAAATAAGGATGAATTCTCAAATAACCCAAATTAAACTAGTCTAAAAGTCGTATTACCCGGCAATGGCTCCAGAATATTGATGTCGTCCAAACTACACCTCCAAATTGAGGATAGCGATCGTTGTCAAAATACAGTACCTAACAAAAGGTTAGGGTCGAATCCCATAGGGAATATAGTCTAAACCTAGAGCAATTATGAGTAATTAGGATGAATTAATCTACTTATTCCTGAAGAGGAGTTTCGAAAATTGTAATAAGTAAAACTAAACTAACCAATCAATCAAGTAAAAATATTGTAAAATCAGTAAGAGAAGTAACTAGGGTATTGTGTTCCCCATGAATGCCTAAATCAGTATTACCAGACAATCGTAATCTTTTCTACTGTGTAGCATGCAAAACCTGTAAGTTATGTTTACCAACCCTTTTATCCAACCTAGAGGCAAATTTCACTACGTGATTTGATCCATCTCGGTAGCGTGACAATACTAACCCTTACCTTTTTTCCAGTAGAACCATCCTGTGATCAGTTCAAGTTGATTAGAAGAAAGAGATCACATCAAATCTTGTTAATTATCCCCTTTTCCCATTCACTACCCCCTTTATGCAATAACTAAGAATTAGGCGAGTTCTAACGTTAGCCATCGTTAAAAAGCATTCATAGCGAAGGGAATAGTTAATACATACATGCACACTTTCAAGAATTACGAATTATCTAGATTTTACTTTGTTAGTTCTTCATGGTTCCCACAACCCTAGTTGTGGATTTAGTTATGCATACTCAGTGAAGATGAAGAAATCATGCTATGGGATAGCATAATTAATTACTTCCAATGAGGAACTAAAGAACAAAAAATCCAAAATCTTCCACAAGAAATCACAATGTAATAATCCCAATATAAAATCAAAGTAATCACAAAATATGAGTTTTTTATCGTCCTCTCTCGTGTTCCTCTATAAACAAACTTTAAAAAACTATTTATAATAAGTAAAGTATGAATTCAAAATAGAATAGGAAAACTGGACTCGAAAACTCAAATAGGCAAGATTATTGGTCGTATAAGGATTTATGACCCGTACCTAGGCTTCGTACTCTACATCTCTCAAAATCTGTCCTCAACCTAGGAGGCCTTCCTATGGGACATCTTATGGCTTATGACCCGCAAAAGGTTTTGTCTGCTAACTCTTATGAAATTCTTCCAAACTTTTATCCTCCAAGCATGATCTAGCTTAGGCTCATCACCTGACTTACAGCCAGTGGAGGCCCTCATCAAATAACACTTCAGCATTACAACATATTTGTTAGCCTTCAGTACACGAGCACATTCATGAGCCATCAAGAACTCTACGCCTTGTCTGATAACTCGTAGTATCAACTCCTAAAAATAACCCATCACTGAATCTAACCCACAAAACCAACTACGGCTTGTGGAATCAACCAAGCCACGTAGACTACTCTGTAAATCGCCAAAAATTGTCATTCTACAAAACTTTTCCCAAAATCATACCAAATTCTGTAATCCTGCAAAATTAACACAAAAATACATCAAACCCACTAACACTGCTTTGAGAACACATAAAATTCACACCCTTGCTGCTACTTATCCTCCTAAAACCACTCTTAAATACATCAAAAATGTTATAGCTGACTTCTTTTGGCGATGGGATCATGATAGAAAAAATTACCATTGGGCTTCCTGGGAAACACTTAGTTACCCTCAGATTGAAGAAGGAATAGGTGTTAGAACTCTTGCAGATATTTGTTCCTCTTTTCAATACAAGTAATGGTAGAGGTTCAGGTCTGGTAACTCACTATAGGGGAAATTCTTAAAATCCAAATACTATCAAAGAGAAAATCTTGTGGCTAAGAAGTGGAATAAAGGTCAGTCCTTGGTTAGGAAATACCTGACTAGAATTAAGGAAAAAGTTGAAAAGCACATTACATGGAAGCTCAACTCAGGAACTTGTTCCTTTTGGTGGGATGATTGGTTAGGCATTGGCCCCCTTTCTTTATACACTTCAACAAATGTTAGGCTAAATAATGTTACTGTGTCTTACTTCTTGAATGGTGGGCAGTGGAATGAAGCTAGGATAAGGCAACATGCTCCAGTGATTTTGATTCCTTAGATCTTACAAGTCAAATTTCAATATCAACTAGATACTCCAGATGAAGTTGTATGAAGACTAACTAATCAAGGTACATTCTCTATTGCATCAACTTGGGACTATATTAGAAAGAAGAAGGAGAATAATATGGTGAATGATCTTATCTTAAATAGATATATCCCCTTTAAGGTTTCCTTTCTTGTCTGGAGAGCTTTAAGGATAAAACTTCCCACTAATGATACAATCTCTACTTTTGGAGTGGAACCTGCTGATTGTTGATGTTGTAATAGACCTGGGATGGACAACATCCAACATATCTTTGTATCTGGGAATTTTTCTACTCATATGGGTATTCATCACAATCTCATTTCACTACAAAGCTTACTAATTTTCTAGTAGAACAAGAAACCAAAGAATGACGTTCATAAAACTTTGTTGTAATCTCTACCAATTTTCATTTGCTAGAACCTGTGGAAAAATAGATGCTCAACAAAATATAGAGATAAGAAATCCAGCATTATCAGGGTAAAGTATATGATTGTTAGAGATATATTATACCTCCTTATGATATCCTATCCTTATATAGATTGGACTGGAGACTGGACCAAGATTATAAATCAGGTGGAAGGGTGCATTCATGAAACTAAAATCACCACTATGATCTGGAAGCCACCTTCAGGTAGAATTCTAAAGCTCAACACAGATGGTAGTGCATTAACTAATCCTGGTAACATTGGAGGGAATGGAATCTTAAGAGATCAATAGGGGATCATGATGTTTGCCTTCACTATTCCATTGGGAGTAGGTACCAATAACTAGGTTGAACTTCAAGCAACAACTTATGGACTAAAATGGTGTAGTAATCATGGATATCCCCATGTCTCACTGGAGGTAGACACCAAATTACTGGTTCACTAGATTATAACTAACAGTGAAGCTCTATGGTCATTATTTCAGTTCCTATGGGATCTCAAAGAGATCATTTCACAATTTAGAAGTTTTAAGTGCCATCGTATTTATAGAGAAGCCAATACTACAGCAGATATTCCTTCTAAATGGAGTCATAGGTGTGATATTGTTCAACAATACTACATGTATCAGCAACTCCCCTCAAATATCAATGGTGCTTATTTGATGGAAAAGATGGGTATGGTCAACTTTAGAAGAAGAAGACTAAATAGAATCAAACACCCTCCTTGATTGTAGTTTTTGTTTTCTTTAGTTTTTAGTTATTGTTTTAGTTTCTTGGTAAAGAGAGAGTCTTCCTTGTTTAATGCTTTCTTAGAAAAAGCTATATTGAGAGGAGTCCTCTCATAGGATTTTTTCTTTGTTGATTTCTCCTAGTTACGGGGATAAATTGGGTATCCTTAGTAGGATGACCAATTTATGAACCACCATAGGACCGGAGGTAAGGTTTATGTCCCCCTCCTTGTACTCGTTTCCTTTTTAGTTATATGATAGGGCTTGGGGGTGTGAGGCTCAACCCCTGACAGTCAAAGGGGTGGGGACACTTTGACAATGTATGTTCCCCATTATAACAAAAGAACACACAAAATTCTATATTTTAAGCATCAAAAGTGTTGTATTTCAGCAACACATCAACATGTCTCTTTGAACCCCCATAAAAAACTCTCATATTAACCTAGTTTTGATGAATCTTCCCAACATAAAAATTCAACTATTTAAGAGTAGACAAAGGACAGATGTTTAAAATAGATCCGTTATCGCTCAAAACACGATTTAGAATCATATCTCGGCACTTAATTGTGATGTGGAGCACTTTGTTATGCATCGATCCTTCAAACGATAATTCTTCATCACTAAAGTCGATTGATGTCCTCAAATGACTTGGCTTATCATAGCCATATGATTATCACTATTTATTCCCACGGGCACATAAGTATCTTCTAATGCTTTCATCAATGCTTTTCTATGTTGTTGTGAACTCATCAACAATGCCCATATAGAAATTTGGGTTGGCGTCTTCTTTAAATATTTCAAAATAGAATATTCCTTAGGCTGTATTTTCCTCCAAAACTCTTCTACTTCAGCTTCACTTATCGGCATTTTGTGTAGGTCTTTCTTGGTATATCCTTGAGCCAACTCTTTCAACGTATAACATCTACCAGACCTGGTCAGACTCTTTGTATTAGAAGTTTCAATCACAAACTTCTTTTGAGCAGGAACTCCCTTCGGTACCAAAGAAACTAATTTTAGAGGTGTCAGAATCACAAACTTCAGTTTCTCGGTGATGCACAAAAATGCTACACTCTTCTCCAGACTATCGGTACTATTCGGGAGTATTGTCTTAGTCACACACCAATCCTCCTCGTTCTCAATCATATTGATAGTGTTTCCTCCATGTTAGGTAAAGGATTACTGGTGACATAAATCGCAGGGGTCTGATGAACGAACACATCGTGGTCAATCAAATCTTGAATCTTGTATTTTATATTTATGCAATATTCAGTATCACATCCAACACTATTGAAATGCTAAACATATGTCCAGTCGCTCTTAAAAAATCAAGAACTCGTGTCCACTAGATTTGGAGGGATGGGATAGATCATTCCTGCAACTGATAATCTATCAAATAACTTCATTTGGCTTTCGGAATGTAAATTGAACACCTTCGAAGGTTTCTTTTTGGAACATGGACGAGGAGGGTTATAATTATTTTGTGGAGGTGGCGATACTTGATAATAATTTGGAGAGTTTTGGTTGGGAGGCATAGGCTTTTGAAATCTTAGATATGGTGGAGTTTGATAGTTTGGTTGTGGGCTTTGGTACTTTGGGGTTGAGTAATTGGTAGGAGGAGCTTGGTAAATTGGTTGAACATTGGAGTAGTTTGGTAATGGAGGTTGGTAATTTGGGTGTATATTTTGGTATTATGGAGAATGGTAGTGAGGGGAAGGGGCTTGGTAATTTGGAGGTGGAGTTTGGTACTCTAGTTGGGTATAACAAATGGGAAACGGACTTTGAGAAGATTGAAGGTAGGTTTGGGAAGGTCCGGATTTTCTAGAGTTACTACTAGAGGGTCTCTTCTTATATAGCGTATTGGAAATGGACGATACATCCTCTCTTCTTCTTCTTTAGTAATCCTGAAGATCCAGTTGGACTAGACAAACAAGTGATCTTTCCTGTTCTAAGTCCATACTCAATAGTCTCCCCTATTTTGACTATCTCAACAAATTTCACCTCAATAAATAATATCATTTTGTCATAAATCTTTGGCTCTTGAATGGTTACAAATATTTCAACCACCTCTTTCTCAGACATAGGAGGTCGAACCTTAGAAGTCTCTTTCCTTCATCTATATCCATACTCACGATAACTCTCAATAGATTTCTATTTTATCTTTTCTAAGGAATAGAGATCTGAAACAATCTCCACATTATAAGCAAACCTCTTAAAAATTCCTTGGCCATAGCATTCCAACTATTCCATTGCTTCATTTTTTGCGAGGTAAACCATTCTAAGGCCTCCCGACTTAGACTTTGACTAAAATGTCATATCAATAATGCCTCATTTTTCTCGACACCTATGAGTTGATCACAATATGCTCTCAACTAAGACAAAGGATTTCCAGTTCCCTTGAAGGTATCAAAATTTGGTATTTTGAACCCTTCTCGAAGGTTCAAATCAGGGTGAGTACATAAATCTTCATAATTCAATCTCAAAATATCTGGTGCGTAGTGAAACTATTTCAGAGCCTTTGTAATCTCTTCTTTTATGCTCAGCTTGATCATTTCTTCCTTGGCCTTCCACTTTTTTTCCTTCTCCTCATAGCGATTGGTTTTGGGGTAAGTAGCATATGGAATATATGGTTCAGTAAGGACTGGATGTGTAAGGGGACTCTAGGAGGCAAGGGTTGAGTTGTAGGTAGGTTTTTAGTGTGTTGGTCAGATGCTTGGTTCTTTAGAGGGGCTATCTGAGGGTTAGTAGTATTGAGACTTTGTGGAGGAACAAAGGCATGGACGTTATTGGCATTTAGGCTTTAAAGAGGAGGTGGTGCATAGTGTGAAGAGCTGGCATGACATGCGTCAAGAGTAAGGGTATTTTGGATATAGCTAAAAGGTGGGTTATTCAAGATAGATTCATTATTTGGAATCAGATGAGGAAAGTGGAGTGGAGGATAGATTCGTTATATTCATTTGTCTTCTGGACCGGGAAGGTTAGCAGGGATGACAATGTCAAATCTTGGGTCCATCTTTGTCATGACCCGGATAGGGGGGCCTAGATATGACATGGCGAAAGAGGACCCGAAGACCCTCGATCAATCCATCATAGCATCATTACACTAATCATCGGTTCGAAAACGCAGAAGCTAAAACATGTAGCACATAAGCTCTAAGGGTTTAGGGACTTGGGACTCAAGCTATGGGGACAATACGGGAGAGGGATAAGAATGTTTGCACATAGCACATACTCACACACATCATGCTCAACATTCAAGTCATTATAATAATATGGGAACATAATCCATTACCATAACATAAGGACATAATCATAATTCAAGTGGAAATAGCATCATATTACATAGCCAAATATCCAACATACAAGTTAAACGTGCAAGAGTAAGATTTGTCCAAAACATGCCTCTACATAGAAGAGCGATGTCTCGACAAGCTTGAGGCTCACCCTCAAGTCAAGAAAATAAATACATGGAAATAAAGGTAGATAGATGGTGGCTATTG
>JBCEWC010017329.1:0-12571 GCA_038996855.1 Solanum aculeatissimum
AGCCATATATAAATCAATAAAGCAACCATGCTAGAACCATGGGACTCGAGGGGTGCCTAACACCTTCCTCTCGGTCAGTAGAATTCCTTACCTAGTCTTTGTTTTCGCAGACCCAAAAAATATTAAGGAGTCATTTTCTTTTGATTAGGAATGAATAAAACGGGTGACTTGACACACCAAAACTCAATGTCAAGTGGCGACTCTAAATAATAAACAAATAAAATAATCTCTTTTCAAGACGTCACTTTAATTGAAAAAACTCTATTTTTAAAAGCTCACGTGGGAAAAAATAGGGGTGTGACAACTATCTGCTTACTGGTTGTATGTGTCCTCTATTTTCCTTCTTTCACATTCTGTTATTACTCTTGGCATAAGATTTCTTCAAAGGCAGTAATGTCCTCAATAGGTTACTTATTATTCATTATGGTAGTCAGTAGATGTTATTATTTTCATCATTGTTTAGTTATCATTGTTTAAAGTTTAGGTGAAAACCATTTACTGTTACATGAAGTTTTTTGCCCTGATTCATGTTTGGTTTGGATTTGAAGTGTGATTCATGAGACCGTGCCTAGTGGCCTCTATTCATTTAGATTACATATTATGACTTGTTATGTATCAAGCATATATTCTATCATACGTTTTAACAGTTATCATGCTAGTGTCTTGCATATCTCTTTATTCCCCTTTGTCTCTTTTTATTGGATTTATATTAATTCCATGTTTTTTGCTTTTTTTCACATGTGACGTTTCCGAGTCCTTTTGGGACTCCATCCCTGTGTTTTGAGTCAATTTTCGAGTTATCACAGTCATCGGAGGCAAGGAGCACGATATATACAGTCATATACAGAAAGAAATCAGTGAATTTACACTGAGATACACTTGATATAAGCTCAGTATACATAGCAGTGGAAAAGGGCTAAAACGGCCCAAATATTTGCAGCTAGGACATAAATGGGCTAAAGGCCCAAAATCTTTCAACTTTCTTCTTCTATATTAGTTTATCTACATTGTTTTATTTATTTGATTACTAACACTAACATTTTTTATTTTTTTTTAATCTAATTAAATTCCTCAACATGTTACAACCATTTGTGTTATCTTTCATTGTTTAAAGTTGATTTTTTGTGATTCTTTAATTCAAAAAATGCATTTGTTATGTCTTTCAATATTTTTTATATACTCGTGGAAATTCTTACTTATTTAAATTATTTAAATATCTTTTCAAATTAAATATAAAAATTTTCCTCTTTTAACACTTAGTCACTTTTAGCGAAGTTTAAGTTTTAAAAAGTTAATTCTCTCCTCAAGTTTTCTAAATTTGTCAACTTTAGACAATTATGGCTAGATTTTGAATTCCTTTAGAAAATTCCTTAAATAGTTTAAATCTTTGTAACTTAGATTATTTTCAAGTGTCTTCTTCAAAACTTGATTTTTCAAGAAGTTAGTTAACTTAGATAAATTCTTTCTCAAAAATGAAAATTGAACCCTTATCTGAATCTTTGGAAATTTTAAGATTTTTCTGTTAGGTCTTGAAATTTAAATTGATTTTCTTAATTTTCTTTAAAATTAAGTGGTGACTCCGTATTTAAAAAAAAATGATTTGACTTAAATTAATTAAGTATAGAATTGATTTTTTTAAAATTAATTACTTAGTCATACGACCCGTAGATTGGATCATAAGTGTTACCCACACTTTATAAATTTAGGAGTCTTACCTGGGTTCATGAACCCCATTCACGATCCATAGTTTTAACTACGGGCCGTAAAGTTGGCTCGTGGACTAGAGTGCACAAAATTTGCTTACTGGATTTTGGTTCTATGAGTCAGTGTATGGGTTATGGTCTGAACCACGACCCATAGAACTGGTCATAGAATCAAGTTCTCTCACTCTTTAGCACTGGTTTGCTGACTTAACGTTGTTCCTACATATTCTCAATAGAACAAACTGTCACCCTATAAGCCACCAGTCCTCGAGTCCAAAATTACACCCAAAAGCACAAAAACTAAACTACCTAAAAGTCCAAAGAGCAAAAACTAACACAAGAACACAAGAATTACAATAAATATCTTGGGTTGCCTCCCAAGTAGCGCCTGATTTTGTGTCTTGGCATGACTTGGACAACTTGGTTACTCAAACTTAACCAAGTGCCTACACTTCTTTAGCTCATCTGGCCTCTTCATCGACTAACAAATATTGAAGACAACTTCTCTGTCATTCAACTTAAACTTGAGTTGACCTGATTCCATGTCCACTAGGGCTCACCCAGTGGCTAAGAAGGGTCTTCCCAAGATGATTGGGACGCCAAAGTTGACTTCGCAATCTAGGATCACAAAGTCTACAGGGAATATGAATTTATCCACTTTGACTAGCACATCGTAAAGGATCCCCACAGGCTTTTTTACTGTCCTGTTAGCCCATAACAACCACATGCTTGTTGGAGTAGGAGCTCTCAAACCTAATTTCTTGAGCACTGCAAGAGGCATTAGACTTATACTGGCACCTAAATCGCACAATGCCTTTGCAAAGTCAATATCTCCGATGGTGCAAGGTATGGTGAATGCTCCTGGGTCTTCTTTACTCTGCACCAAGGACCTTGTTGCAATAGCATTGCAATACTGATGATCTTGGGACAACGCTTGGCCTCACCTTCCTCTTTTTGGTCACCAGGTCCTTCATAAACTTCACATACTCGGGTATCTTCTCCAATGCCTCAACGAGAGGGATGTTGGTCGTAAGCTTTTTCAACATGGAGATGAAGTGTTGAAACTTACCTTCCTTCTCTTTCTTTTTGAGTCTCTGAGAGAAGGGAGGTGGAGGTATAGGTATGGGCTTCAACTTCTTTAGTATCACTTCCTTATCGCTCACCTCATTCCTGGTGCCAGCATCTCCAATCTCTGCATGCTCATTCTCCACAATCTCCTCATGAACCTCAACATCATCAACTGGAATTGGTGGTCAATGTTCTGCTTGTCACCTCATGTCATCACTACCATGCACTACCTATCATTCCTTGGATTTTGTACTGTATTGCTTGGCAATGTATCCTTCTGGTGCTGGTTCAATTGAATGTATATCTGACCAAGCTGTTGCTCCAACTACTTGATGGCTACAAAATAAGACTCAATCTTTTGGTAAATGCTTGAGATGTTAGATTTCATCCTCTTCAGTGTCTCATCCTGAGTGTCAACCTTCTTCAATAATCTATCAAACAACTCTTCAATCCTCGAACTACCAACCCCAAAATCACAATTGTGTGGTAGAAAATACGCTCTATTCCTGTAATCATCTCTGCGACATTAATCATTGTCTCTTTCTTAGCCCATATTCTTGTCATAGTAGCCTCCTCGATTATTATCCCTGAAAGCGTTTTTCCTATTAAAGTTCTGACCTTTTTTCCCTTGACTTTGGCGCCAATGGTCCTGGTTGGACCCTTGGGCGTTAGTCCAAAACCCCCCATATGATCAGTCACAAAGCATGAATCATCCTCATAGTAGGGCTCCTCATACATGAGTATACATGGTAGCTGGTGAATCACTGCATTAACTCTCTCTTGAGTCTGCTTCATCAGCAAACCCATATTGGTTCCGATCTGAGGTAGCTCCTACATCATATCGTCATTTATCCTAGCTTGCTCTAGATTGGTAGTCACTACAAAAGAGTTTTTAGTAGTGGATTTGTCTCTTGAGCCCCATGTACGATTCGTCTTCGCCACCTTCTCCAATCGTCAAACTATAACTGGAAAAGTGCAATCCAAGAATGAGCTTCCCATGATAGTGTCAGCAATCGCTGGGCTATTTTCATCTAAGGCCCACTAGAAGATTTTCACGAAGGCGTCATCCACAATCTCATGGTCAGGGACACTCCTCAAGCATTTTGTAACCTTTCCCAAGTAGTGCTGATAGAATCACCAGGAAATTACTCAAAGTTGTTGATCTGATCCTTTAGCTTCAACTTCTTCAACTTGGGAAAGAATCTCTCCAAGAAGGCCTTCTGCATTTCAGTCCAAGTAGTGATAGAGCCTTGTTGAAGTTCAGATAACCATACCATCGCTTCACCTGTAAGAGATAATGGAAAGACATGGAGCTTAATGACATCCATAGATAGATTTTGATTCCCTATCATATTCTTGTAGATGAAGACGACGTTGTGTAGATGGTTATGTGGATCCTATGATGGTAGTCCTGTAAACAACCCTCAGTTTTGCAATATCTAAACAACCCACTTACCACAAACTTAGTATCATCTGGTAAAGCAGGTAACACAATCGCTCCAACAACATCCACCACCATAGTGTTAAGCCTGTATTGATTCCATTGATGAGCAACAACCTGTAGATCCAGTGGTGATGGATTCACGTCCTCTAGAGGTGGTGGTTAATTATTTTTGTTAAAATTGTGTGCAAGGTTAGTGGAGTTGTTTGCATTATCCTAAGCTCTTCTTCACAATGTTTTTTGGATCTATAGGTCAAATGAAGTTAAGGGTGTGCCTCGACTATGAGTGTTGGGCATATGCTACACCTATATGCTGAAAGAAAACAAAAACAATAAAAATGTAAATCAAGGAAAATAAGAATTAATTGCCAAATCACCCAAATTAAGTCAGTCTAAAGCCGTATTTCCTGACAACGGTACCAAGATTTTGACATTGCCCAAACTACACCTCCAATTAGAGGATAAGCGATCACTGTCAAAATATAGTACCTAACAAAGGTTAAGGTCGAATCCCATAGGGAATATGGTTAGACCTGGAGCAATTATGAGCAATTCGAGCTAATTAATTTACTTATTTCCCAAAAAGGGTAGGGGGTTTATGGAAAGTAAAAATTAAACCTAAACCAGAATAATCAGTCAAGTGCAAGTGTTATGAAATCAGTGGAAGAAATAACTAGAGTATTGTGTTCCCCATGATTCCCTAACTTGGCATATCTGGATAATCGTAATCTTTTCCAGTTTGTAGCATGCAGAATGGTAAGTTAAATTCACCAAACTATTTGATCCAGGCAAGAGTTAAATTTCACTACGTGATTTGATCCATCCTCATATTGTGACATTACTAATCCTTACCTTTTGTTCCAGTACAATCGCCCCTTGATCCAGTTAGGTTGATTAGACAAAAGGGATCATATCGAATCTTGTTAATTATCCTCTTTTCTCATTTGTTACCACCTTGATCCAGTCGATAAGAATTTGGACAAGTTCTAACATTAGCCACCATTAAAAATCATTCACATCGAAGGGTATAATTAATACATTTATGTACACTTTCCAATAATTACCGATTAACTGAATTTTACCTTGTTAGTTCTTCATAGTTCTCACAACCCTAGTTGTAGATTTTGCTATGCATGATCATTGTAGATGAAGAAATTATGTTATAGAATAGCATAATTAAACACTTACAATGATGAATTAAAGGACAAGAAATATGAATCTTCACAAGAAATCACAATGTAATAGATAAAAAATAATCACAAGATTTTGAGTTGTCAATATTCTCTCTTTGTTCTCTTACGTTGCATATGTAAAAAAAACTATTTATAATAAGAAAAAATCAAATCCAAAACGAAATAGAAAAACTAAAATTGGCAGGTCCTACGGGAAAGGTTACAGGTCGTATAAGGAATTACGACCCATACCTAGGCTTCATCTTCTTCAAGGAACAAAATTTGTGGTCCAACCTATGAGACCTTCCTACGAGTCGCATTATGACTTACAACCCATAGGGGTTTTTGGTTGTTACCATTACGGGAATCTTTCAAAATCTTGATCTTCCAGGCATGACATAATCTACGACCCATTATCAAGTCTATGACCCGTTTGACAACTCATGGATGTAACATCTGAAACTTGTCCTTTCACTGGATCTGACTCACAAAACCTACTTACCGCCCTTGGAATGAACCATGACTCGTAGAGTGACTCGTAAATCACCAAAAACTTCAATTTTATAGCACCTTACCCAAAATCATCCTGATTATTATAATCCTATAAAAACAATATAAAAACACATCAAACCTACTAACATCACTTTGAGAACACACAAAATCCTATGTTTTATGCATCAAAAGTGTTGTATTTTTACAATACATCAATAATACACAATTTCTCATCCTCAAACTGTCTCGCACGAATCTGATCTATCAAAGATAAGCGAGCCTCGATAAAAGAAAGCATCCCACGCCAGTTTGAAAGCTATAATATCACCAACCCATTGGCAAATCTTTGAACATTTCTAGCCAATGGTCGCTTCTTAACCCAAATAGCTGCTAGACTCCCCATGCTGGAAGCATTCCTACTCAATGCATCACCCACCACATTGGCCTTCCTGGATGATAGAGAATAGTTAAATCATAGACATTCAGGAGCTCAATCCACCTCCTTTGCCTCAAATTTAGATCTCGCTGGATGAAAATATACTGTAAGATGCGATGGTCATTAAAGATCTCACAATAAACTACATATAGATAGTGACACCATAACTTCAACACAAACACAACCGCAACCAACTCCAAATCATGAGTGGAATATTTCTTCTCATGGTCCTTCAACTACCTCAAAGCATAAGTAATAACCTTGCCTTTATGTATCAACACACCACCTAACCCCACTCCTGAGGCATTACAATACACCGTAAAATCAACACCCTCCTCTAACAAGGTTAAGATAGGAGTTGTAGTTAATAATAACTTGAGCTTTTGAAAGCTCTCTTCACACTCATCAGACTAGTGAAATACAATATTCCTTTGAGTAAGTCTAGTTAGTGGAGCTGCAATAGTAAAGAAGCCCTACACAAAATGGCGATAATAACCAACCAAACCTACAAAGTTGCAAATCTCTATAGCTCAAGTAGGTCTAGTCCAACCTTGAATGGTCTTAATATTTGTTGGGTCAATTTAAATGCCTTCCTTAGACACCACGTGCCCCAAGAATGCCACAGAACTTAACCAAAACTCACACTTGAAGAATTTAGCATAAAGCTTCTCCTCCTTAAGCCTCTGAAGCACAATCCTTAAATGCCTCACATGATCCTACTCGGTCTCGGAGTAGATCAAGATGTCATTATTGAAAACTATCACAAATAAATCCAGATATGGTTGAAACACCCCGTTCATCAACTCCATAAATACTGCAAGAGCATTAGTCAAATCAAAAGACATAACAAGAAACTCATAATGGCCATACTTGGTCCGAAAGGTTGTCTTAGGGATGTCTAATGGCCCAATCCATAGTTGATGGTACCCAGACCTCAAGTCAATCTTAGGAAACAAAGCATCTCCCTAAAGCTGATCAAATAAATCATCGATACGAGGAAGTGGATACTTTTCTTGACAGTCACCTTGTTCAACTACCTATAATCAATATACATTCTCATGGATCTATCATTCTTCTTCACAAACAAGATCGGGGCACCCCAAGGTGAAATAGTAGGGTGAATAAATCCCTTGCTCAATAGAACTTGGAGTTGCTCTTTTAGCTTTTTCAACTCAGCTAGAGCCATACGATATAGAGTGATAGAAAGGGGCTTAGCGCCTAACTCAAGATTGATAGAAAAATCAATAGCCTTGATGGGAGGAACTCCTGGTAGATCAATAGGAAACATATCTGAAAACTCACAAACCACTAAAATAGACTCCATAAAAGGTAACTCAGCAGTAGTATTACGAATAAAAGCCAAATAAGCCAATCACCCTTTGTCAATCAACTTTTAGGCCCCTATATAGGATAAGAACCCTTCAAACCTACCCACTCTATCCTCGGTTTACTTGGCATAACTATGGTAACAATCTTGGCATAACAATCAATAATAGCATGATACTGAGATAACCAATAAATACCCAAGATAACATCAAAATCTACCATATCTAATATAATCATATCTATCCAAGTCTCATAGCCAGCCAAAGTCACAAGACAGGATTGGTACACCTGATCTACTACTAAGGGCTCACTTACCTACTGGGTTGAAACATGAACAGGCACAGATATAGTATCACATGGAAAATCAAACCCCAAGGAGAAATATACAGACATATAAAAGTTAGTAGAGTTAGGGTCAAATAACACAGATGCAGGACAATGACAAACCAAAATAATACCTATGATAACAACATCAGAGGCCTCAACCTCGGGTCTACTTGGGAAAGTATAGCAATGGCCTCCTTATCTTCCACTAGTAGAAGTTGCCCCTATACCACCAACATGTGTAGAAGCATCACCCACTCCTCTACCTCTGGTGCGTCCACCTCTATCAATTTGTCCCCTACCCCAGCCCCTAATTTGTGGGGTTAAACCTTTGGCTGATGGTGCTGGATATCTAACTGGTGTTGAGCTACCTGCCTACCCCATGGTCTCAAGTACACTCAAGACTCTCAGAAGCATATCTTGTAGTAGTGGTGCTGCAACATAGTCATAAGGAACCTGCTTCTCTCTAGGCTCCATAGATGGCTCAAGGGAGATACCCCGCTCATAATCTCTCACCGATGTTGCTCCTCGGCCCCAACCTCTACCTCGAACTTTGGATCCTCCCCTACCCCTAGCTAGGGTCTTAATAGTAGTCACAGGGGTTGCCTCCCCTTATTCGATAGCCATTGTAGCTCTAGTTCTAGCCATCTACCAAAAGGACACACGATCACTCAACACTTAAACAAAATTCATGCACGAATAGATTAGACAAAAGTAAAAGAAAATTTCCTAATAGTCTTATAGCCTCTAAAGGATAAGTAACAAACATCTTCATCTTGTACACATGTGAGACCTATGAATCTGGGCTCTAATACCAAATTGTTATGACCCGAAATCTGAGTATGATGACACTCACCTTATCCACCAAGGTGAGTTAGTCCAAAACCTAAATAACTTATAACATACAAAAGTGAAAGATAAAATAGTCTAATATCATAAAAAAAAGATAGGAAATCCAAAAGTTACAACCATCCTAGAATTGGTGTGACATGTAGAAGCCTCTAAATATAGAATACAAGTCTCAATGTCTAGTTCTCAAGTAGAACAAAATATGAAATAGAATCCTCGAAGGCTTGTTGAAGATATAAGCAACTACCTCTTAAGTACATCCAAATGCCCGATCCTATAATAAGAAGCTAGCAAGAATGACTGGGCTCATAATCAACAAAACTATAGCAAGGGATGAGCACCAAATAGAAAGGTACTCCACAAATGGAACTAACCTAAAATAAAGCAATGAAGAACACAAATATTCATATCCACCCAACCATATACTGCCGAACTACATACCTGCATTCATAAAAGTCCCAGCACAATACAATTTACAAATCACATAAATATATACTCATCACATAACATCATGTCTCAAAATATCCAACTAATACTCAAGTCAAATGGTACAATAGATATCCAATATCATAAACTATTTTTAGGTGATTCACAACTCTGATGCAATACATATAATAATAATATCAAAGAAAGGATGATATGAGATGAAGTGGATGCCATGAGATATAAATAATGCGATACAATGTCAAATAATTATGATCCATGTCTGTCGTATGATACACATTCACTGATCATATCTGTGTTCGAATGGAACCCATAAGGGACACACAAGGATCATCTATCTGTGAATATTGTCGGCGATGACATCGACCAATGCTCACTCAACTGGAAATAACCTCGGTCACAATATCAACCATCATATTACCTCAACTTGCCGACAACAACCTCGACTAATCATCGATTGGTAGAGACCTCAGCCACCAATTCACATGTTATCGTACTCATCTCTTGATCGTAGCCATCACAAATATCAATGCACAAATAATAGTGAATACAATATACACAATCTTAGTTTCATCACAGATTCAATATCATAATGATCTCCATATCATCACAGTCTCAATAATATTCACATCTTAATATGGGTACCATCTCAATATCAATATCAATATCAAATGATTCACAAGATCACTTGCATCATGATTCCACAATTAATTTACAAGCCAATATTTCACAACATGACAATTTTCCAAACATTTGAAATATCATGATCAGAACCTATGATGATGAATTCTACCCCAAAAAACTCAATTCCATACACATAGGAGCATGCAAGGTTCAATCATACTTAACAAAAGGTCAAAAGTTCACTTGCCTTTAGAAGAAGTCTCAAATCAAATTCATGACTTTTTTCTTTCCACGATAATCCAAATCACCACAATCTATTCAAATATAGCATCATAATCACGTAACGAATCTAATGACACTAAAATTAATCAATTTGGATGAAAATAGTAAAATGATCAAAAATTCCATATCAGAAAAATAACTAGAATTTGAAAACTAATAAATAAAAATATTCTCCAAATAATAAGGAGTTCAATGGTGAAAGTCATTTAAAAAATGGAGTTAAAATGAGGTCACAGTAATCAATTTAGTAGTAGGAATCAACATCCAAAAAATTCCCAATTTCTACAATTAAAAGCCCCAAATTCAAGTTAAAAATATAATTTAATCAATGAAAATAAAAAAATAGTTAGAAAATAGTTACCCAATAAATTTGCCTTAAAAAACTTTGAACAACTCTCAAGAATGAAGCTTGAAATATTAAAAATGGTGAAAAATGTCAAAACCTGTCACTTTAAAAGAGTTTTCTGTATAGACACTTTTTGTGCTCTGCAAACGCGGGGGAATTCCCGCAAACATGGAGGCAATTAGCCCTCAATGTTCCACGAATACGGAGGGACCTCCTGCGAACGCAAAGGTCTAGGCTCAATAGCTCCCTGAACACGGATCCTTCTTTCGCGAACATGGAGGTCTAAATAATTTGACCTTCTCTAATGTGGAAATAGAAGCGCGAACACGAAGAACAACCTAGATGTACCAGATTTCAGCAAAACACAGCATAGGAAAATCACAAAATGGACTCTCGAAATTCGTTCAAAACATCTTGAATACAAATCAAATATGTAATCCTACTAGAAATGACATTTCAGATTCAATGGAACTGTCAAAATTTGATTCATCGATATATTATATATATACATAGATATATTACATAGATACATATGATCAGGGGTGAAGTCACCATACTGTCAAGGGGTCCATCCGATGTAAAAGTTTCATAACTATACATTATATGCTATAAGTTCCACAATTATTAAAGTTTTTTCTACTCTATCCTTGAAACTCTTAACGTGGTTCTTATCAAGATGTTGGAAAAGAGATGTGAGTGATAGGGTGGAGGGTGAAATGAGAAGGAAAAATTTTGTAGTCAAAAAAATCTTGAAAGTTGTTTTTTTAGGTGAAAGTAACGCGGAGCGCATGTATTCCATCGTCTGATTTATAATTAGTTAAGGTCCAATATGGAGATGATTGTCACCCATAGCTAAGGTACATCCTCTATAGTAACATTTTGTTATGACGGATAAAGTTTATTTTGGATCCGATCTTTTATGTTATATATTTTATATGTTTTCTATGATAACATTTTGCTATTTCTACTAAAAAATATCCTAACACACCAATAATATTATAAAAAGATTTGATTGCATGTAAATGATATTTTCTGGCATATTTAAAGAAGTAAAACTTCCCCACACATCAATTTAAGGTTCTTTATTACACATTTTAAAGGTAATATTTCATAATTACGGAGTTTAACAATTTAATTACAAGTTATAACAGATTAACATTAAACTACAATATTTTAGTTTTATATTTTTAATAATAACATATAATAAAAAAATTAAAATATAAAAATGGATTCAAAATTAAAATATAAAAAAAGGGATACAAAATTAAAGTAGATAAAAAAACAGATTCAAATTATCTTTTCATAACCATACAATACTATAATTAAGGATTATATTTTAATTAAAATGTATTATTTTCCTTAGATAGTCTCTTCCTGCCATAATTTTCTCCATAACCATAATTATCCCTATATTATAAAAAAGATTTGATTGCATATAAATGATATTTTTTGGCATATTTAAAGAAGTAAAATTTTTACCACACATCAATTTAAAGTTCTTTATTACACATTTTAAACGTTATATTTCATAATTACGGGATTTAAAAATTTAATTACAAGTTATAACAGATTAGCATTAAACTACAATATTTTAGTTTTATATTTTTAATAATATATATATAATAAAAAATTAAAATATAAAAAAATGGATTCAAAATTAAAATATAAAAAAAGGGATTCAAAATTAAAATATATAAAAAAAACAGATTTAGATTATCTTTCCATAACTATACAATACTATAATTAAGGATTATATTTTAATTAAAATATATTGTTTTCCTTAATGGTCTCTTGCTGCCATAATTTTCTGCAATGTAAGACAGTACTTTCATCTTTCCTCATTTACTTGTCAAATTCAACATTAATGAAAAACAGGACTATATACACAAATATATATATCTATACTATATTAAAAGTGTGAAGACCCTTATAAATGTTATTTGAACTTTTTGCCCTTCATTAAAAGACTTCTCTTTAGAAAAAATCATCTTTTCACCATTTTTCTTCTTATTATTTTAATAATATTAAATTTAATAAACATAATAAAAATTAAATGAAGAAGAT